>JAODAL010011764.1:0-98411 GCA_025379985.1 Phyllomedusa bahiana
CAATGGGGGGTGGGAGGGTAACCAAATCGGGAGAAAAACCTGCGTCATTTTGTGTCCGGACTTCAGGACAACTGGCCCGAGCGCTCCCGGGGGCCGAATTTGCAAAAAACCATCGGGAAATTGGATCGCCCGGGCGTCTCCCCTTCTTTGTAGTCATGGCCGCCACCCGCACCCCCCCCCCCCCTTTCCCCTCCCCTCCAATGGGGATGTGCCCGCTGTCAACGACCGTTCAGGATTCAAGGCCACGGCGGGGAGACCGACATTCTACTTCGGGGCCCCCGTAGAAGTCTCAGGCGGACAAAAAAGAAAAAGACCTGCCCCGACGTTTTTCCTTGGGGACCAAGTCGGCTCTTTTCAGATATGTGCGCCTAGGTCCCAACCCTTAAATGGGCCCTCGCTTCCTGGGCCCTTTTCAAGGTTTTCGGCAGTTGAACCCTGTGACATAAAGCCTGTTTCCTCCATCTCTGGGTTCCACAACGCATTTCATGTGTCCCTCCTTAACCCTTGGTGCGAACCGGTTCCTCGGAAAATGTGACCCTTTCCCCAGTCCGATTCCCACTGACATCTTCGGGTAAAGGGACATTTAGATATAAAAAAGGTCAAGGGAGATGTTTTTTCCTCGTGGATTGGAGGGACTTCGGCCCTGGGGAGAGATCCTGGGAGCCAAATCCAATACCCTGAAGGGGACCCATCCTCTTTTTCGCGGCCAAAAAAGGTGGGGGGGCCTAAAGGGGGGGGGGGAGGGTACGTAACGGGTTGCGCCGCGGTTTTTGGTACACCCCGGGGCGCACCCCTTTTCCCCCAGGCGGGCCCGGCGGGGGCAGGGGGCCCCGGGACCCCCCTGCCGGCGTGGCCCACCCGTCCCATCCATCACCTGGCCTCCTCCCATCCGGTCCTCCCCCCTCTGGCCGGAATAGCATGCGCGCCCCCTACCCGCGCCGTTTCACGTACTTTTTAAAAGGGACATGCCCAAAAGGGGGAATTTGCCGGGCGCTGTCCCTTTTAAAATTTTTTGACCCACTCATTTCCCCCCGGGGGGATTTTGTTGCCTCGTCCTTAGCTAAAGCGTTCCCAAAAGTGGTTTCCCCCTACCTTGTACCAGCCCTCTTGCTACGTTTTCCCGACTCCGAACCTTGCCGCCTCCCTACCTTCCTGCCTGTCCACGCCCACAAACCATTGCCCTGCCCTGACCTTCTCCCTTTCCCCCACTCGATTCCCGGACTATTTCTGTACCTCGCTGACCCGGCCCCCACGAAAGCAAGTCACTCAGGGGGGACACCGGGGTACCTCACCCCGCGGCAAGTCCATCCCGCTTTGTGGCGGGCTCTGGTGAAAACCGGGGGCTACTTAGATTCCGTTCCCTGGCGTGGCTTAACTACCATCACTTGCGGTGGTCCGGCGGATCCACTACCCAGCCGTCACATTAATTAGGTGTATTGCAATTTGGTTCACCACAGTTTTATTCAAATATCCACCTTGTACTTCAATTTGGATACAGAAATTTCGTAGTTACTGTTGGTGTATTTCATTGGTGCAAAAACCACCGTTTGTTATCCGTATAACTTTAAAATAGCTGTATTGCACATGGTGCGGCCCTAGTTTTTTTTCAAATAGCCACGTTGTACGACAATTCTGATAGAAAAATTTTCTAGCAACTGTTCTCGTTTGTTATTGCTGCAAAAAACGCAATTTATCATCAGTGTAACTTCTGAATAGTTTTATTGCGCTCGTTGAATCTCAGTTTGGCGCAGATAGCGCACTTGTATGATATTTTGTTGAAAACTATCAATTCCTAGTCCTACTGGGCAGTTGTAAATCTCTGGGACTGAAGGAAGAACACTGTTGATTTTGTCTTACGGTTCTTCCACCAGACCGTATTTTCACAGGTATTCGCTAGAAACATTTCAGTTTCTAATCCTAGTTGGTTGTAGGAAATTAGAGGGATTTAAGAATAGCTGTGATTTGCTGTCTTTTATTAAGAGACTGTCAAAAACTCTTCCATACGTTCTTAAGTTTTTATCTTTCTGAACATGGAGCGTAATGCAGGTGGTAAGCGAGCAAAGAGTGGGGTAGCACATGGAGGTAGAGGTACGAGAGAAGGTGCTCCTTCCAGTGCTGGCGACAACATGCAAGCCAGTGGATCATCAGTTGCAGGACCGTCAGGCCTGTCATCACTGGGTCAGGGCCCTGTGAATCTCAGTAACGAACAGCGTCGCCAATCTGTTCTTCAGTGGTTAATGCAACCTGCATCCAGCAGTCTTACCTCCTCGTCCTGCCAGTCACGGCCACAAATGTCATCATCATCATCATCAGCATCCATCCAACATGAAGCGAAGGCAGCCCAAATGTCAACTCGTCTACCCACCACTGTGGATAATCCATTTTCTGAAGACCTCTTTAATGACAAAATGTGGTTGGGGTCAGAAGGCATTTCCAAAGAACAAGAGGCCAAGGAGGATGATTTTGTTTGCTCTGACGCCCAGTTACTGATGCCATCAGAGGAGGAGAAGGAATCCAGTCAATCGGCAAAAATCCCGGGCGGTCCTGGATGCAGAATGTCAGGACGACGAAGTCACCTGTGTTGATGATGAGGATGACGACATTGCGGATCCAACGTGGTCTTTTCAGCAGAATTTGCTTGCGGGCGAACACAGACAGACAGGCTGGCAGGCAGGCTTTTGAAAGGAGAGTGGATATTGTGCAGCCCAGACTGTGATTTGACCCTGCATTGCAATGGGTTTTGATTAACAGTTTTTGGCCAGTTTTTGGTGAAATATTACTTGTATGTTGTGCAGCCTGTACTTATATTAGGATACAGATCTTTTCTAGTAACTGCAGGTGTATTTGATAGGTGCAAAACTCAACTTTTATTATCCGTATACATTTCAAATAGGTGTTTTTTTTTTACTTTGGTGCGGCCCAGTTTTGTTCATAGAGCCACCTTGCACTTAAATTTGAATACAGCAATTTTGTAGTCACCGCAGGTGTATTGATAGGTGCAAAAACCACGTTTTATTATCCGTACACAATTTAATTACGTTTTTTTCACTTTGGCGCAGTCCAGCTTTGTTCATAGAGCCACCTTGCACTTAAATTTGAATACAGCAATTTTGTAGTCACCGCAGGTGTATTGATAGGTGCAAAAACCACGTTTTATTATCCGTACACAATTTAATTACGTGTTTTTCACTTTGGCGCAGTCCAGCTTTGTTCATAGAGCCACCTTGCACTTAAATTTGAATACAGCAATTTTGTCGTCACCGTAGGTGTATTGATCGGTGCAAAAACCACGTTTTATTATCCGTACACAATTTAATTAAGTTTTTTTTCACTTTGGCGCAGTCCGGCTTTGTTCATAGAGCCACCTTGCACTTAAATTAGGAATACAGCAATTTTGTAGTCACCGCAGGTGTATTTATAGATGCAAAAACCACGTTTTATTATCCGTACACAATTCAATTAAGTTTTTTTTTTCACTTTGGAGCAGTCCAGCTTTGTTCATAGAGCCACCTTGCACTTAAATTTGAGTACAGCAATTTTGTAGTCACCGCAGGTGTACTGATAGGTGCAAAAACCACGTTTTATTATCAGTACACAATTTAATTATGAATTTTTCACTTTGGCGAAGTCCAGCTTTGTTTGTAGAGCCACCTTGCACTTAAATTTTAATACAGCAATTTTGTAGTCACCGCAGGTGTATTGATAGGTGCAAATCCACCGTTTGTTATCCGAATAGTTTTTAAATAGCTGTATTGCATGTGGTGCGGCCCTAGTTTTTTCAAATTGCCACGTTGTACGACAATTCTGATAGAAAAATTTTCTAGCAACTATTCTCGTTTGTCATTGCTGCAAAAAAACGCAATTTCTCATCAGTGTAACTTCTGAATAGTTTTATTGCGCTCGTTGAATCTCAGTTTGGCGCAGATAGCGCACTTGTATGATATTTTGTTGAAAACTATCAATTCCTAGTCCTACTGGGCAGTTGTAAATCCCTGGGACTGAAGAAAGAACACTGTTGATTTTGTGTTATGGTTCTTCCATCAGACCGCATTTCACAGGTGACGGTGGCTCTCAGGCTCGGCGCACGCTCTTCAAAATCGCAGGGATGGTGCAGGGCTCTTTCCCCCAAGGTTCTTTGGTGGCATCACGTGCCCAGAGAAACCAGGCCGTGTTGAAATTAATCTGTCTTGGAGACCGTCCACACACAGGTCAGGAGCTGTGGACGGCGCTGGCTGGGTGACAAGAACCTTGTGCCAGGCAAGGTGGTGTGCGATAACGGTCGAAATCTGCTGGCCGCCATTAAGATCGGTAGGCTGGAGCACATCCCTTGCCTGGCACATGTCATCAACTTTGTCGTCCAGAAATTTCTAAAGCGCTAACCGGGTCTGGAATGCCTGTTGAGGAAGGCTCGAGGTCTGAGTTCGCACTTCCGCTGTTCGCACCCTGATTTGTCCCGCCTGACTGCGTTGCAGCGTCAGCTCGGCCTCCCCGTCAACCGTCTCATTGTTGACGTGGCAACACGCTGGAATTCCACCCTCCACATGCTCCAGCAATTGTGGCAGCAGCGCAATGCCATTACGCAGTACGAAGTGACACATGGCCTGACAAGCAGCGGTGCGGACCTTGAGGTGTTGTGCCACCGAGAGTGGAGGCAGGTGAAAGAGCTCTGCACCATCCTTGCAAGTTTTGAAGAAGCCACCAAAATGGTCAGTGCGGACAATGCCCTTGTCAGCATGAGCATTGTGATGATCTTAGTTCTGGAACGATCGTTGGACACTCTGAAACATCAGGTCCCACCAGCGACGGAGGAAACGGACACAGATGCGGACACGAAGCCTTTCTCTTCGTAGAATCCACAAGGCGCGACAGTTTCTCAATTTTATCGGTCTTTATTAGGCAGTGGTTCGGGGTCCAGGGCTAGTGCAAGGCGGCGCCTCAGCTCTCAGGATCCATCATCTGAGGCAAGTCAGGGCTGTATTGAAGCTGTGCCGGAGGAAGCGGAGGAGGAGGAGGAGGTATTTCGAGAAACCGATGTTACCGACGTCCCTGCCTTGGAAAGAGGTTGGTGCGAATTTGAGGCGGAGGAGGAAGATGAGGAAGATCAGTTTGCTGTGCCCTCGATCCAGAGGCTTGGGAGATCAAGGCTCCATCTCTCACATGAGTGCTTGGATGCTCATTTCCTCCAACATTGATCCTCGTATTAAAGGCCATCAAAATGAAACAAACAGTTAGTGGGTGGCCACTCTCCTGGATCCACAGTCCCAAAACAAAACTCTGCACTTTCCTTCCACCCACCAAATAGAGAGTAAATGCAGGAAAATGGGGGACCTTGCTGATTGATCACTGGGACTTCTGTTTTTCTCCTTCACGTTCTTAAAATGTCACGGTGGAACAACATCAGCGACGTGATAACAGTAGAGTGCCAAGTAGCCATAGCGGCAGCAGCAGCAGGCAATGTGGCAGAAGCCTAATGGTTGACCTCTGGCAATCTTTATTTACCACCTCACCAACGCATGTAATTAGATATGGGTAAATTTCTCAAAAATTCGGTACGGTCCCTTCGCCGAATTTCCGGACAAAAATAAATTCAGTCTGAATTACTTAGGGACGAATTACGTTAAAAAACAGCTATTTCCAGGCTGCACAGAGCCTGCAGGGTGCTGTAGAACGTTGTGCCATGCTTAAATATGCAGAGGGAGCTTGGTTTGGTCTTCATACAATGTTGTGTTTTAGTATGACACGCACATGACTGCCGCCACCAAAAAACTGAAGCGGGAATGTTGCCTGATAAAGTCATGCCAGCGAAAGCTGGAAAAAAACAAGCTGAGAGTTCAGTGTGGAGGTGACGGTGGCAGCCACAGCAGCATGAGGTCAGACAGTGGCACAATGACATTCTGGAGGTAGCAAAACAGTAATAGGCCACAGATTGGCACAATTACACAGTGTTGAGGGTACGGCAGCCGCCACAGCGGCAGCCGGAGGTCAGACAGTGGCACAATGACATTTGGAGGTGGCAAAAAACAGGAGTAGGCCACAGAGTGCACAATGCACCGTGTGGTGGTACGGTAGCGCCAGCATGAGGTCAGACAGTGGCACTATTACATTCTGGATGTTGCAAAAACCGGATTAGGCCACAGAGTGGCACACTGACACAGTGTGGTGGTCACGGGAGCCACAGCATTAGGTCCGGCAGTGGCACAATGACATTCTGGAGGTGGCAAAAACAGGAGTAGGCCACAGAGTGGCACAATGGGCAGTGAGTGGAGGGGGACCGGCGGCAGGAGCAATAACATTTAGGTCAAGAGAGGGAACAATGACACAGTTGTGGAGGTCCGGTAGCTGCAGCTGAGGTCAGACAGTGGCACAAGGACATTCTGGAGGTGGCCAAAAACAGGGAGTAGGCCACAAGGAGTGGCACAATGACACAGTGTGGAGGGCACGACAGCAGCAGCATGAGGTCGGCAGAGGCACAATGACATTCTGGGGGTGGAAAAACAGGGTAGGCCACAGAGTGGCACAATGACAGAGGGGTGGAGGTGACGGGGCAGGAGCAACGCATGAGGTCAGAAATTGGCACAATGACACAGTGTGGAGGTCACGGCAGCCAGCCAGCAAAGAGGCCAGACAGTGGCACAATGACAGGAGGGAGGTGGAAACAACAGGAAATAGGCCACAGAGTGGCACTTTACACAGTGTGGAGGGCCGGCACCAGAAACGCAGCAGCATAAGGTCATAGAGTGGCACAATGGGCGGTGTGGAGGTGGGTGGGCAATACCAGTCCCTGGTAAAGATGGTTGGTGGAGATGGAGAAAAATTTTCAGCAAGATGTGTGGCATAGGGTGGTGGCGGCATCAGAATAGTGGCTGAGGCAGGTAGTTTGAACCCAAAACTCATTTCTCACAGTTTGGGTGAGGCGTCATGGCTGATGTAGTCTGACGCCCTTAAGGCATTGGTGTGTGGAAATCTGGCCAATCACGCTGATTCATCTTGGGCAAAGGTCAGTCGTTCCACATTTCTCGTGGACAAGCGGGTTCTCCTTGGGGTAACGATGGCCCCCGCCGCACTGAACACCCGCTCTGATGCCACTACTGGCTGTGCAGGACAGCTTCTTAAGGGCATGTTGTGGCCACAAATCCAGTTTGGCTTCCCAGTAGTCCGCGGACCCTTCTAACTGGGGTGGCAGATTTGCTGTCCAAGTAGGCCACAACCTGTTGGTTCAGGGACTGCTCTAGGTCCTGCTGCTGCTGCTGCTGCTGCTGGCGACTACCGTCCTCACTAGGCAGGTGAAGGAAGCTGCTCATCAGTGACTACAGACTTAGGTTGCTGCTGATGGAGCTGGTACTGCTCCTACCCCCCCACCTTCCCGCAGCAGCCGCGGCAGTAGGTACGAGCGCTGAGGAACCTCCCGGTAAAGACCTGTTAGAGGAGGGAAAAATACTGCACATAGGCAGCGGGCCAACTGATACGGAGGATTTCCCTTTAGTATTTGAGTTTGTCCTCCCTCTCAGTAGCGGGGAAAAAAGGCTCCCATTTTGGACCGGTTTGCGAGGGTTTCCAATAGAGTGGAGGGGCCAGAAGTCATCCCTCTGCCGGTTTGCTGACTATTCGGCGGTCATAGCCAGGCAAATTGGGCATGCTGCGGCCATCTGTACAAGTGACTCCGAGGGGCTCCCTGCCTCCATCTCCATGTATACTGCCACGGTGCTTGCGGGTCATCTGCCTCGTCTTCCTCATCTCCATTTACCTCCCCAGCTGTCCTGCTCCTCCTCCCCTTGTCACCTGGGTAGAAAATCCACTCATTTCACCAGACAATGCTTCTGCTATAATGCCCTCCTCCTCCTCCATTTCAGTCCCCACCTGACTCATGTGGCCGCGAGATGTAGTCGCCACATCTCCAGTCCCTTCCCAGACAGATTTTTCCGCATCTGGGTTTCCCGGACATGAAGCAGTGTGGAATGACGTTATTATCCCGTAGTCCTGATGGGCTGACTAATAACGGGGCCTCCTCGAATGGCCTCAACAAAACGGGGAGGTTGTCACACATGAGCTGCCACTGGCTGACATCAAAGTTACACAGGGAAGTACTCCTGTCTGCCTGGATCATCAAAAAATCGTTAATAGCCTCTCTTTTCATACAGTCGGTCCAACATGTGCAGACTGCAGAGTGTGTTGGGGGAGGCCGTTCTGCCGCTGCAACTCGAGGAGGGTGTTCCTGGCTTTGTACAAATGGATGAAGTGCATGCACAGTTTCCTGGCCATTTTCAGAATCTTCTGAAGATCGGTGGAAGACTTCAGGAACCTTTCCACAACCAGATTGATCAAATGCGCCATGCAGGGCGCATGGACCATCCCTCCTCGTTGCAGCGCGGACACCAGTTACTCCCATGCCCCGTCCCATGGTTCCAATTTGCTTTGGGTAGGAGAAAGCCACACATCGATTCCTGCTCATGACCGGGCAGTCCCTCCCCTGTGGACTTCTTTTCCCCGAGGCAAGCCGGGTGTAGAATTGCATGACACGCTGTGCCCACACATGGGTAGATGGAGCAGTACTTGTGGAGGCTAGATGGTGGTGGTGGTGGTGGTGGAGGAGGGAGGCGGACATTGGCGCAGGGCCGCAGTTTAAACAAGGGGGGAGAAAGCGGCGTCCCTGTCCAAATTGTTGGTTGGCCTGGGAGGAGCACATTCACCAGTGGCCAAAAGGCTGTAGGGCCCTGACCTAGTTACAGTCCAGACTCCCGCTGCGTGAACTTGGGAACAAACCGAAAGCTAAAAGGAAAGGCCCCCCTTTCTGTTCTAATTTTTATGAAGTGGGGGTACCCCTTTTTTGGGGGAAAAAAAATTTTACGGTTGGAACTTCCACCCGGGTCGGCAAAACCTTTTAAGTTTTGTAGGGTTTTGCAGAGTCCACCATTTGGAAAGGGAGGGACTGCAGTCCAACAACTTGGAAGGAGCAGGGTCAGTTTCTCCCCTTTTGGATGGTTGGCCATATTTTTGTCTCTTGCAATGCCTCGTTGAACGACTGTGGCGCATGAGTACGAGCAGCAGGAGCATCGGGCCCGGGAAATGATGTAAAAGAGAAACAGCCCCCTTCGAGAGGTGGTGGAGCCTTGACGGTAAAATGGATGCGTCCCACAGGCCCTGCTGCGTTGTTGCTGCGGTGAGGGATAGCCACCACATCGAGCCACTTTTCTCCCAGGCCCCCGATGGTGACGCTGCATGTGTTGACGCAGGGCCTGGTGCCAAGTTAGCTCCCTGGCACGCTTCACTTTCTGCCCAAGATTCTACATATACCCATATTGGGCTCCTGGGTTTTAGAAAAGAACTGCCACCCCGCCGAGTAGCGGGTTTAAAAACCGCCAAAAAATCCGCACTGAGGACTATTGCCAACCCGCTCCCTCGTGAGCCCCTGTGCCCTACTTTCTTGGACTGCAAAGGGGGTTTTTTTTACCCCGGGGCGCTTGGCCCCCAAACCCCTCACATTGCCCCCGGCGCCGACGGCCAAAACCCAAACCCCCCCTTTGGGTGCGCCCTGCCGACGCGCAAGCTAGGCCCTCTTCTCCGACGATGATGAAAAACCCCTTTCCTCACCCCTCCCCAAGTGCTCGGACATTACATCAATTTGGTTTCATCGTCACTGCTGTCTTCATCACCGGCTTGGTATGCAGAGGCTGAACCCCTCACAAAATGACCTCCCATGCCACTCTCAAATCTATACTTTCCCGCCTACTGCAAGAAGCAGGGGATATTGGCCTCATTTCTTCGCTGCCAAGTAGCTGTGACTGCCCTCCTCAAATTGTTCATCCTCGCTATATAGTGGCGCTGAGCCCAGACCACATAGTAGATCTCTGGCTGAGGGAACCGGATGGGACAGAGGCGGGTTGAGGACAGGTAAGGGCCGCTGACACGCTCCCACGCCATGCCAATTAAGGGTTGTGTCTGACGTTCCCACCGACTCTTGGCTGGGGTTTTCAGATGTCATATGGGAGGAAGTGGATGACCTATACAACCAATCAAGAACCATTGGGTTGCTGAACAACACACGGCCGCTAGATGACAGTGGCAGTTGTGGCCTCACCAAGTGACCCCTGCTGCAACGTCCCCTTGCTGTGCTGTGACCTGGGCCTGCTCCAGCAATGTTTGTGCCTCTTCCACTCTCTGTCTGACATACTGTTTGTTCTAAAATGTACAGACACTGTTTGATGAAGATATCTGTATATGATAAAAAACACACCCTGTATTTGACTCCAAATGAACACATTAAAAAGCTTGGGTAAACCCTTGGATATAAATTGCGATCAACAAAATGGGCAGGAAAAAATTTTAACTTTATGTGCCTTTTAAAAAACTCTGTGTTTTTACTGAATATAAAAGCACAAACGGGCTTAATTAACTTCGGATTTAAATTACGCTACAGAATTTTTTCTGTGGCGGTGAAAAACAAAGTTTCTTGTATGATAAAAATGCGAAAAACCTTCAACCCTTGGATGTAAATTGGCAAAAGAATTGAGCACCCAAAAACACCAGCTTTGTGGTGTTTTTTAAATCCCCTGCTTTTTGCTAAAACAAGAGGAAAATTTAAATTAAACCTTCCTTTGGATTAGCTACAGGAAAAAATTTATTTTTTTGGGGGTAAAAAAAGATGGTTTATTTTAGCCCCCCCCAAGCAAAAGAAAAATGTTTAAATTTAAACCCCCTGGATGTAAATTGCGCAAAAGAATTGAGAACCAAAACTACGAGCTTTGTAGCGTGTTACAAGGCTTTTTTTTTTACGCTAAAAACAAAGGAAAACTTGTAATTAATTTTTTTTTTTTTTTCGGGTTTTTTTTTTGAATTATGCTACAGGAAAAATTTATTTTTTGGGGTGAAATAATAGGTTTTTTTAGTACCAAGCAGAAAAACATTAATTAACCCCTGGATGTAAAATTGCCAAAAGAATTCAGAAACCAAAAATACGGCTTTGTAGCGTGTTACATGGTTTGTTTTTATGCTCCAACAAGTGGAAAACTTGTAATTAACCTTCGTTGTAAATTAGGCTCGGGAAAAATGTATTTTTTGGTGGTAAAATAATTTGGTTTCTTTAGTACCACGAGCAAAAAAAACGTTTTAATTAACCCCCTGGATGTAAATTGGCAAAAAAATTGACAAAAAAAAAACTATAGTTTTTTGCGTGTTAAAATGGTAAAATTTAGCCTTCCCAAAAGGAAAACTTGTAATTAAAACCTTCGCTTGGAATTTTCTAAGGAAAAATTTTTTTTTTCCCGGTAAAAAATATGGTTTATTTTACTCACCACAGCAGCAGAAACAATGCTTAATTAAACCCCTGGATGTAAATTGTGCAAAAAAATTGGAAACCAAAAACTACGAGCTTTGTACGTTTACAATGGCGTGTATTTTATGCTACCAACAAAGGAAAACTTGAAATTAATTTGTTGTAATTTGACAGGAAAAATTTATTTTTTGCCGGTAAAAAAAGACTTTATTTAAGTCCCACGCAGCAGAACAAGTTTAATTAACCCCTGGATGAAAATTGCTCAAAAGAATTGAGCAAACCAAAAAATCGAGCTTTGTAGCGTGTTAAAATGGCTGTATTTTACTAACAACAAGGGGAAAACTTGAAATTTAAACCCTTCGTTGTGAACTTGTACGGGAAAAAAATGTTTTTTTTGCCGGTGAAATAAACGGTTTTCTTTTAGTCCCCACGCAGCAGAACAACGCTTAATTCCCCCCTGGATGTAAATTGCGCAAAAAGAATTGGCAGAAAAAAATGAAGGGGTATTTGTATTGAAAAACGCTTTTCCCTTAAATGAATACAACGGGAAAACGGGCCCTTGGATCTCCCTTGGATTTCAATGTGCGTGAGAAATAGCATTAAAATGAATCAGTGCACGGGACGCACACTGGATTCAGATCCAATACCCCCACAAAAACGAAAGAACGTTAAGAGAAAGCAGTCCTTGAAAGTGAACAAACCCCCCCCAAAATCGCTGTTAAAAATGGTTTTTTAGTATTAGCCATCATAAGCAGCCACGGCAGCACATTCCCTTCAGACAGTGGAGCGGTATGAGTCCCATCGTCGCGCCCCGGGCTTAATAGTCGGTGAGTCACAAAATCCCCCGGGGCTCTGATTTGGTTATCTCTGCACATGTCATGCAAACTATGCCCTTCTTTTCCTTTCCCCGGTTTTTGCCCCAAGTAACGCCTGTGCTCGCACCTTTTATAATCAAAACAACTTCGTTTTACGGAAGACCCCCAAAAAACGATTCGTTCCGAAAACCAATTTTCCCCGAAATTCAAACGAATTCCCTTTGTTAGAATCAATTTGCACATCTCTACAGTAAGCAGGGGGACACAACAAAAACCAGAGACCAGCTTAATATCATGGTGCACTTTTTGCGTCTCAAAAAACCCCTGTTTTTTGGGTGTGTTCCGGGCCCAATCGACTTTGGGTATCCAAATTGGGTGAATATCCCAGCTCCTCGCCATGCCATAAGGGGGGTTTGTCTGCCCCGCGCCGCGTCATTTGAGCGGACCTTTTGCACAATGGAGGGGTCATTACAGACAAAAGCATCCCGGCTTTCCACAGTAAAAGTGGACGTTTGACTTTCATCAAGATGAATCAAGCATGGATCCTTTATGATGTTGTCCTCACCCCCGCCACGAGGTCACCGATTAGTTGCCGATCTACCTTCACATTTCCCCTTTTAAAAAAAGAAATGGTCCTCTTGAAAAATGTTTTTTTAAATGTCATTTCTCACTGCAATTTTTTACCCAGTTCCCAAAAAATCATTTTGTGGTTTTTCGGTGTGGAGATGTAAAAGACCCAAGTGTTGACAAAACCCATATTTATTTACTCACTTTTTCTTTAGAATTTTTCACATTGTCAATGGTTTTGGGGTCATGTTGCTGTGATATACATCAATAATAAAGGTCCTATGGAACATAAATGTGTCTAATACGAGGCATAACCACCTAACAAATTTTAAAAGTGGCTGAGAAGTCATTTGTATAATTTTTTGGGGTCATGCTGCTTTGAAATGCAGCTATACTACAAGTCCTATTATGAAAAATGTGGTTTCTAACAGACATTTGTTCTTCACAATTGTCAAGAGTGGCTCAAGGGTCATGTTTTGAATTTTTGGGGGCATTTTGCTGTGAAATGCAACTATACTACAGGTCCTATTCTAAAAAATGTTGTTTCTAACAGACATTTGTTCTTCACAATTGTCAAAAGTGGCTCAAGGGTAATGTTTTGAATTTTTGGGGGCATGTTGCTGTGAAATGCAGCTATACTACAGCTTCTATTGTAAAAAATGTGATTTCTAACAGACATTTGTTCTTCACAATTGTCAAAAGTGGCTCTAGGGTGACGGTGCTGTCAAAACAGGAATATGTAGGACACTATTAATGGACACATATTGCAAAATGACTTGTTTTTGCAAGATCTTTAACATAGCTAGCAATCCCTGTAGTGAGAAACCCCATTTAATACAATTAAAAAAGAGAAACAAAGACGTGGTGGGATTCCATCCTATTTTAAAAATGTGTTTTCTAGAATTAAACTATAAAAAAATTTGTGAAAAAATTGTGATAAAAAATTTTCCCTGAATTGTACAGGAAGACTTGAAACAATGAGGTTCCCTAGGACGGGTATATTTATTCCATGAAACAAAAAGGGGGTTTTAAAAGCCCTTTTTTTCTGGATTTTTTAAAAATCTTGGGGTCATGAGGTTTGGGGCCATCCCGGGCCCCAAAGGACGGTTAGTCAATGCCCAGTAAAACTAAAATGGGGTTAAAAGACTCCTTTTTTTTTTTCCGGGGCACTTTTTAACTCTGGGGGTCATGCGGTTTGGGGCTCTTTGCTGGGGGCCAGGACAGGGATAGTTAGCCAGTGAAGTAAAATGGTGGTTTGAAAAAACTCCTTTTTCCGGAAATTTTAACCCTGGGGTCTGCAAGTTTGGGGCTCATGCTGTGGTCCAGGACGGGGGATTTTCTATGTCCAAAAAAACTAAATTGGTGGTTGAAAAGACTCTTTTTTTTCCGGACTTTTTATCTGGGTAGGGGTTTTTGGGGGTCATGCTTGGCCCCAAAAAGGGGATAGTCCTTGTCGTGAAACTAAAAATGGTGGTTGAAAGACCCTTTTTTCTGCACTTTTTAATCGGGGGTCATCAGGTTTGGTGTCATACTGCTTTTCCGACAAGGATATTCATTGTCCTTCAAGAAAAATGGGGTTTAAACATATGCCTTTGGCACTTTTTAATTTGTGCTTTCATGCGGGTTTTTTAGGGTCTTTTTTGGTAAAAAGGGGGGATAGTAATGTCTGGATTTTTTTTTGTGGTTTTTTTAAAAATAAGTGTGTTGCTAAGATGAGCATGATCCTTTTGACTGTTGTGGATGTTAATTCCAGCTTCTCCAGCCCTGTTTGGGTGTAAATGAATGTGTTGTTCCCTCCCATGACTTTAATGGTCATCAGTTTTAAAAATTTATTATCACTATCAGAAATCGCTTGATAATTCCCCAATCGGACTTCGCCCCGATGACGTTATCGACGTAATCATCATCACTATGCAGAAAATACGTTGTATTTGGCATATTTGTTTTAATTATATGGGATGAAGGGATGCCTCCATTTTGGTTTTCTGACCCCCCCCCCACCCCACACCCCCCACCTTTCCCCAACTGTTTATCGTGCAGTAGCTGCGGGGTTGGTGTGTTTTTTTTTTATTTTTTTTTTTGGATAATGGAGGTTGGTTGACCAGTGAGGGGCCTGTTTGGCTCTTTTGAGAGGTAAAAGATAAAATAGGAGCACCCCGGCTTGAGCCGTTGTAAGTTCGTGGGGGTTAAGCTTTTTTTGATCAAAAGTGGTAAACTAAGAATCTCAAAGTTTTTTTTTCCCTAGATGTAGCAGTAACCCTTTTTCGTTGGTTTTAATTCCAGCTTCCCCCACCCTGTTTTGTTAAAAAAAATGAAGGTGTTTTTCCCTTCCCTAGATTTAATGGTCATCAGGAAATTTTATCGACATCGGATTCGGATGATAATTGCATATCGACATCGCCCGATGAGATGTCGAGTATTTTTCATCACTATTCAACTTAAAAAAAAATTATATGAAATTGGGTATTCTCAATCGTATAAACCCCCGGAGAAAAAAGTAACTTGTCTGTATACTGACGATGAGCGCTGTTAAAAATAAAAATAAAAAAAATTTGAGTGTTTTCTTCCCTACCTTCCCGAAACAGATTTAAAAGCGTCACAAAGCTTTGTCCAAACCCAGAAAAATGATACCCAAAAAAAAATGTAAAAATTCGTCCCGCAAAAAAACAACCCCTAATACCGTGAAGGAAAAATTATTTATCCTTTTGGGTTTTGTAAATTTTCCCATGACAAAGACAAAGAAGAGTCTTTTAAATTTTTAAGGGAGGTTAAATTTTAACATTGAGAGATAAAATATACAAAATAGAATACAGAAAATCACATTGTATACATTTATAAATTTATTTGCATTTTCCTGCAACTTGTTACCTGCATTAAAGACGGCTGTCTTAAATAGTCACCTTTGTTAAAGACTCCTGTCCACAGACTCAATCAGTCAGACTCTAACCATTACAACATGGGGAAGAAAAAAATGCTTTCAAGGATGTAAGGGACAAGATCATAGACCTCCAAAGGGAATGGGCTACAAAACCAAGTAAGACTTGGGTGAGAAGGTGACAGGTTTGGGGGCAATGTAAGAAAACAAAATTACTGTCTATCGAATCAAAACTGGGGCACCAGGCAAAATCCACCCGTGGGGTATTCTTATCTGGGAAGTGATAAATAGCCTAAAACTACACGGGGGGAAGGGGGGGGGGGAAACTTGTTAATGTATAAAACAGCTGGGACCCCAATCACTAAGAAAAAACCTTGGTAACAATGACGCCGTAAAAAGTTTTAAAATCCCGTATTGCCCCTGGTCCCCCCCCCTCAAGAAGGGACTGTGCAGGACCCTCTGAATTTGTAATGAAAAACCCGGGTGATTTGTAGTGATGAGGAAAGGGGGCTGTAGTCAGAGACACCCCAAAAATTTTAATCTTTGGGGTAACTTAAAATCGCGTATTTGGAGGGGAGAAAAGTGTATAACCCAAGAAAAGCTATCCCCACTGTCAAAATGGGTGGAAATCATGTTTTGGGGTGTTTTCTGCTAAGGGCATAGGAATACATCCCCACACAAAGTGGGAGAATGGAGGAGCCATGTACCGAAAAATCCGAGTGACAAAATTCCTCCCTCCACTAGGGAAATTTAATAATTGGTCGCGGCTGGTTTTGAAGAAGAAATGCCCAAAACATACGCTTTGGACAACAAAGGGGTGCTCAAAAAAACCCCATTAAAAAGGGCTGGTCTACATGTTCTGTAATTAAAATAAACAAAAATTTTTTTTACAAAAGGAAAAACATTTTTCCCTTTTTTAAAAAAAAGTGTTTTTATTGTGTAAAAAAACAGTAAAAAAATAAAAATTACAAATTGGGTATTTACGTAAACATATCCATCTACTGAATAAAGCTGGTATGTCATTTATACTGCATAGTAAAAAAAAAAAAAAAAAAAAAGAAAAAAAAATACTACCAGAATTGCTGTATTTTGTTCAAAATGCCTCACAAAAAGTTTAAAATAAAAATTTGATCAAAGCGTCATATGCACCACCGGATATATTCCTTAAAGGGGTTGTATCGCTACAAAGATCATGTCTCAGATTATGGGAACAGTAAAAATAAGCACTTTTGTAACTGGGTTGCATTACCTCAGTTACTTGATTTAGCAGATATGAGTTTTTCTGTGAATCTGTTTTCTATTTCTGCTGCTAGTCCGGACACGCCCCCTTTTCTGTGATTGGCTAGATGGGACACAACGCGGTCGGATCCCGTCCCTGGACACGCCCCCTGCTCTGTGATTGGCTGACATTTCATCCAGCATGTTAGGATACGCCCACAGACCGGAAACACCCCATACACGCCCCCTACACTGCGAATCGCTGTCTGCACACTCTATTTACTCCCCTCTGAGCTGTTAAAACCAAATGTAAAGCCATCTATGTGAGAGGGCTGCTGGCTCTATACTCATCTCCCAGATCTAAGGTGAATGATCTGGGTAATCACTGATTGTGTAACTCATAGATCCCCTCATATAACACAGTGTTACATCCAGTGCTTCCTCCATATAACACAATCTTAGTCCCCTGTCTGATAACAGAGGGGAGAAGGAGGAGGGCAGTGTGCATTTCTCTATATAACACAGTCCATACAGTCTCCTGTCTGATAACAGAAGAGGAGGGGAGGGGGGCAGTGTGCACTCCTCACACTTGTTTCATCAGTTCAGGCAGAGTGTATAACTGGTTATAGCATAGCAAGGCACTTGTGGAGCCAGCCTGGAGATGAAAGCTCTGCAGACACATAAGAACACTGCAGGAGGCTGCAGAGCTGTCCAGACAACCTTCTGCTTCCCTGTCTCACACACAATAATGATGTCACAGGTCTTCAGTGAGGAGAGACACACCTTCTGGCAGGAGAGACACGCCTGCTGAGAGGAGAGACACACCTCCTGACAGGAGAGACTCGCCCCTGGATTTTGTATGCTATCTCATAGAATCAGCTCAATAGCACGAACAGTTCAGACGATAACACCACCTTAGGGCATCTGCAAACCTGGTATGGCTCCTTAGAAATTCCTAATGAAAATGAGACCCCAAAGTCTAGTAGGTGCTCTGCCAGTTTGTGGTTGAGCCAAATAGCGCACAAGGGTCACATATGGGATATCTCTAAAAATGGCAGAATCTGGGGCATCAATGTTGAGTTTCATTTACCTGGTCACATCTACCGTATTCCAGTGAATAATGGATAAAAACTGAAAATCTGTAAAAATGGGGAAGTTTGGAAATTTCGCCTCCACTTTGCTTGAATTTCTGTGAAATACTTAATGACATTGTTTTAAATAATTTAAGGGGTGTAGTTTCTTATATGGAGTCACTGTTGGGTATATCTAACATACAGGCCCCTCAAAGCAAGATCAGGACTGGACTGGTCCCTAAAGAAATCTATGTTGCAAACTTTTTTTTGAAAATTTTAAAAATTACAACAAAATTTCTAAGCCCCCTAATGTCATAAAAAAGTCATTTAAATAATGATGCCAACCTCCAGTAGACATATGGTAGATGTTAGATTTAAACTATTTGAGTGGAATAACTATCTGTCCAACACGCAGAAAGTTTTGACATTCGCAAATTGTTCCCAATGTTCATGAAATTTTCAAAATTTCTTACTCATTTAAAGTACAACGTGTCAGAAGAAAACTATCTGAATCACATTGTCACGATCTGAAAATTCCTCTGTCTCCTTCCTGCATGCAACTGTGTGTTCGATCCTGGAGGTTGGAATGTGCTTCTGTGGTTCAACACTGCAACAGTTAACTCTTCCAACAGGGCTGGCCCAGGTGCAACATATCCTCTCCTGCTGTCTCCACTAATAGACACCTCCTACCAACTTTCTGTTCCTCAGTATTGGTGTTGTTGGGTTAAGGTCTGCTTCACTGCCTCAAACCCACGAGTCCAGTGCTGTGTCCTTGTGGAGTTCCTGCTGTCCGTGCCCTGTTCTTGTGCAGTTCCTCCTGTTCCAGTGTTCTCCCTCTTGGCGGTGCCGAGCTCCATTGTTGTCCCTCCTGGCGGTACCGATGAGTTCCTGTGCTTTTCCTCCTGGTGGTGCCTACAAGTTCCTGTGCTGTTCCTCCTGGCAGTGCCGATGAGTTCCTATG
This sequence comes from Phyllomedusa bahiana, assembly GCA_025379985.1. Classification (NCBI taxonomy): domain Eukaryota; kingdom Metazoa; phylum Chordata; class Amphibia; order Anura; family Hylidae; genus Phyllomedusa; species Phyllomedusa bahiana. The sequence continues at coordinate 18,779 of JAODAL010011764.1, forward strand.
CTGATCCTCCTTGTGGTGCCGACGAGTTCCTGTGCTATTCCTCCCGGCGGTGCCAACAAGCTCCTGTGCAGTTCCTCCTGGCGTTGTCATGTTCCTGTGCTGTCTCTCCTGGTTGTGTTTTTTTCCCCTGTCCAGTGGTGTTCAAAGTCCCCCTATCCTTGTCTGCAGCTTCCTGGTGTGTAACTCCTAGGCCCTGCCCTTCTGGACTTTTCACACCTTGCGGACTGTGTTCCTGTATCTAGGCTAAGGCCATATGTCCCTGACCACGATAGGAGGAGTTCTGCCTCTGTGGTCCTAAGGATTCCCTTACCAAACTTGTATTCATTTCAAGAGTTCTCCTTTTGTTTCATGTGCAGTTGTGTTTGTCTTAATAAAGCCTTGAAACGTAACATTCATGAACACGTAAAAGTGTCAAAACGTGTCCGCTCTCTTACAATTTAACATCATTTATCCCATACGCTGAACAACGTAGAAATTGCATATTTTTGGTCATTTCACATCCCCTAAAAACTGGAAAAAAAATGATAAAAAAGTTGCATGTATTACCAACTGGTACCAATAAAAAGTATACTTCAGCCCGCAAAAAAACACCCTGACTCAAGTTTGTAGGTGTTAGTACAAGAAAGTTGTTGGTTGCAGAAAACTGCACCACCGCGCACATTTCAAAAGTTTAAAATGTTTGGATTTTTATTACAGTACTTTAACATAAGAAAACCCTACATTTTTGGTATTTCCTGGACACTATCAACCTGCAGAATATAGAAAACATATCATTTATAACAGAGAGTAAACGCTTAAAAAAAAAAGCCTTGCAAACATGGTGCAAGTCCCTTTTTTCACATTTTGCCCCACTTGGAATATTTTTGCAGTTTCCCAGAATATTCTGTGGTACTGTGGAGTACACCATTAGAAAGTACATCTTGTCCCACAAAATAAAAGCCCTCATTTTTCTAGTTAGGTAGAAAAGGAAAAAACGTTATGGCTTTTGGAAGGCAAGGAGGAAAAATTGAATGAGGCAACCAAAAAAAACCTCAAGGTCCTTAAGGGGTTAAATAGCAGAAAACGAATTATTGCCAACCCATATATTTATCATGAATTTTTCTACTATTGCTAATATTACTATTATTGATTCAATGTGTTTTATATATGTGAGTGTTTTACACACTATAGGATCACCAGCTGGCCTGCTGACTACCACACAAGCTCAGTAGTAAGTATGCTATTGTTGCTATAGTGTAGCCAAATATCTGCTTCCCTGAACCCATTGTCACACTACACTGTATATTGTGAAACTGCATTGGGGGATGACTATGGGCAGTTACAGTGTTTAAACTCCAGACAGCCAGCTGAATAGTATAATGTCCGCTGTTCAGGAGGTCGGCACTACTATAGTGCAAGCGCTGGTAGCCCTCATTGAAAGACATCGTGACAATGTGTTCAGGGAAGAAGATGGGCAACTACTATATAGCAGTGATGGCCTCTTGACTAGCACATATTCCCTCTAAGCAGTAGGCCTGTCAGTGCTTCGATAGTGTATAAAAAACTGCAAAACTTTATAGGAGCATTGGGTTTGTAATTATTATATCACTGCCAAACCAAAAAATACCCGATTTAAAATTTAACATTTATTAGATATACACTAAAATATATGAACAAATACCCCACCAACATATAACTTATTAGAACCAAGGGCAAGAAAAGATGTGATACAACTCACGATTAGATGATTCCAGTATAGTCTGTAGGAAAAGAATGTAGAAAACCTACACAAAAAATATATACACAAAAAAAATTCTTAAATCCTACACTTACCGTAGAGTTCCTATCCAAAATGCGGAGATATCGCCACTAAAAGGGCAGCTCCGCCAGGATACCTAAACCCTATTAAATAACCTAACACTAAAAATAAAAACAATTAGTGTCCAAGAGAGGCCAAGAAATGGCCCAAAAACAAAAATCCCAATGCGTTTCCCCCTACAGATAATAAGGGTTCATCAGGGGACAAAAGGACTCTGATCATATACTTCAGTTCAGAAGATACTAAGATACCAAGATGTAAACTCTGGCACTAATGATGTCTAGTGGCAAATGTTGTTAATCCAAAAGCCACTTTTACAGACCACAGCTCCTCCCACAATTAATAGGTCACCTGAAAGTGAAACCTATAGTCAGGAAAACATATATATAAATAAATAAACATACCCAATCACATGGATGACTTAAAGGATCCTCCGTAGCGTCCGGGATAGCAAAATGCGCAGGCGCTCCATTATAGTAAGCCTGCTCGGATAACTCGTAGGAACACCCGCAGCATCCAGAAACAAGAGGTGCGCAAGCACCGGCGGCATCCAGAAACCAGGTGTGCGCAGGCGCCAAACCCGCATCTGCACACCAACCTGGCAAACCAAAACAATGATATACGCATGCGCAAACGCTGCATCTGAGCAATAGCCCAACCCCGAAGATACCCCATAAAATATAATTAAAATGTGGGGAATGCGTAATGAACTAGTCCCCACCGTGTAAGTATGTATAAATATTCATACTGATACAGAGTTAATAAACAGATAACAATGAAGCACATGTATAACATACTGAATCCCAACAAGATGATGATAAACAAATATAAAATAAGAAATATACTATATCACAATAATAGTGGCAAAAAATAAATAAACACAATATCAATGCTGGTCAATGAAATATAAATAATTGGGAAGAGGAGATGTAGATCCTAATGTGCTAGTAGGTGAGGAATTTAAATAAACCCGGAGGTTCCCAGAGGATTGTGATAATCCTTTTACTGGAAGATTCCTCCTGGTTAGTGATGAGCGAATGTGTCAACTATCGTCATCGGATCGACACTCGATATTGGCAATTATCATGCCGATATCCGATAGTCGATAATAGATTATCGCCTTTGACCATTAAAGTCTTTGGGAGAGGAACAAAACCTTCATTCTTACAAACAAACAGGGCTGGAGAAGCTGGACACAACAGTAAAATTGATATGTGCTACATCTTAGGCAACACAATTAGGCAACAAGAGTAACAGAAAAAAAAACTGACAGACTATTCACTATCCCTGCCCTGTACCACAGCATGACCCTTAAACCTTCATGACCCACAAATTAAAAAGTGACAGAAGGCAGTATTACTTGAACCACCATTTTAGTTGAACTGCACATTGACTATCCCTGTCCTGGACCGCAGCATGACCCTTAAATCTGTCTGACCCACAGATTAAAAAGTGCCTGAAAAAGTAGTCTTTGAACCACCATTTTAGTTGAACTGGACATTGACTATACCTGTCCTGAGCCACAGCATGAGCCCCAAACCTGCATGATCCCCAGATTTAAAAAGTGCCGGAAAAAGGAGTATTTGAACCACCATTTTAGTTGAACTGGACAACGCGCTTGAAATTTTAGATGACACGTGGCTGGCCAGGGCAGGGACGGCTTTTCTGGAAAAGAAATGCCTGCTCGGCATCTGGTATTGGGGGCAGGCAAGGGCCATGACGTGGCGGAACCCATCTGTGTCCTCCAGACGGAAAGGCAACATTTCCAAGGTCAAAAGCCTGGCAATACCGACATTAGGGCTTTTGGCTTTGGGATGGTTTGGGTTAAAGTGTTTCTTCTGCTCCCAAACCTGGTAGACAGAATGCTGGCTGCTGTACAGCATGCAGGTCATCAAACTGGTGGAAGGAGAAGGGGTAGGATGGGTCTCTGGTGGTGCTGGTGGTACGCGGGCATCTTGGAGGCTGAATCGGAGGCTGATCCTTGATCATGACTCTGAGAGACATGGGCAACTGAGGAACGCTTGGTGGTGGCGGAGGAGGAGGAGGCGGAGACAGAGAGTGTGACAGTGTTTGGAAGCCCGGCATCGGTGTGGCATTTTTTGGCCAAGTGTTCCCTCCATTTCAACTCATGCATTCGCTGCATGTGACTAGACATGTTGGTGGTGGTTAAACACCTAACATTCTTCCCTCTACTGATGCGTTTACGGCAAAGGCGGCATATATGACATCGCGGGGTGAATCAGAGGCTTGCTCGAAAAGGCCCAGGCTTGAGAGGTCCTGGACCTTTTCGATGGCGATAAGCGAGGAGTGGTGTTTCCGCTGATCGTGGCTGTCGGAATCATCTCAGCGGACTTCTGCGACTGCCCTGTCCCATGTTGAGGCGGGACCCGTACTGACACTACCCCATCGTCTTCCTCCTTGTCCAGTGATACAGCGCTCATAAGCAAATTCTGCTGAAAAGACCACGTTGGATCCGCAATGTCATCATCATCATCATCATCGACACAGGTGACTTAGTCGTCCTGACATTCTGCATCCAGGAGCTGCAGGCTACAAGCAACAGGCACTGCGTTGCCGACCGCCCGGGATTTTTGCCGATTGACCGGCTTCCTTCTCCTCCTCTGATGGCATCAGCGATTGGGCAGACAAAATCATCTTGTTTGGCCTCTTGATCTTTTGAAATGCCTTCTGACCCCAACCGCATTTTGTCATCAAAGAGGTCTTCAGAAAATGGATTATCCACAGTGGTGGGTACACGAGTTGACATTTGGGATGCCTTCGCTTCATGGTGGACAGATGCTGACGATGCCGATGATGACATTTGTGGCCATGACTGAGAGGACGAGGAGGTAAGACTGCTGGATGCAGATTGCATTAACCACTGAAGAACAGATTGGCGACGCTGTTCGTTACTGAGATTCACAGGGCCCTGACCCAGCGATGACAGGTCTGACGATCCTGCAACCGACGATCCGTTTGCTTGCATGTTGTCGCCAGCACTGGAAGGAGCACCTTCTATCGTATCTCTACCTCTGTGTCCTACACCCCTCTTTGCTCGCTTACCACCTGCATTTCGCTCCATGTTCAGAAAGATAAAAAATTAAGAAGTTTTTGACAGTCTCTTATTGAAAGACGTCAAATCACAGCTATTCTTAAATCCCTCTAATTTCCTACAGCCAACTAGGATTAGAAACTTAAATGTTTCTAGCGAATACCTGTGAAATGCGGTATGGTGGAAGAACCATAAGACAAAATCAACAGTGTTCTTCCTTCAGTCCCAGGGATTTACAACTGCCCAGTAGGACTAGGAATTGATAGTTTTCAACAAACTATCATACAAGTGTGCTATCTGCGCCAAACTGAGATTCACCGAGCGCAATAATACTATTCAGAAGTTACACTGATGAGAAATTGCGTTTTTTGCAGCAATGACAAACGAGAACAGTTGCTAGAAAATTTTTCTATCATAATTGTCGTACAACGTGGCTATTTGAAAAAAACTAGGGCCTCACCACGTGCAATACAGCTATTTAAAAGTTATACGGATAACAAACGGTGGTTTTTGCACCAATGAAATATAACAGCAGTTACCACAAAATTTCTGTATTCAAATTTATGTACAAGGTGGCTATTTGAAAAAAACTGGGGTGAGCCAAAGTGCAATACAGCATTTAAAAGTTATACGGATAAGAAAAGGTGGGTTTTGCACCTATGAAATACAACAGCAGTTACCACAAAATTTCTGTATTCAAATTTATGTACAAGGTGGCTCTTTGAACAAAACTGGGCCACACCAAAGTTAAATACAGCTATTTAACTTTTTATTGGGAAAATTTAAAGGTGGGTTTTGCACCTATGAAATACACCTGCAATTACTAGCAAATTCTGTATCCTAATATAAGTACAAGATGGGTCTTGAACAAAAATGGCTGCGCCAAAGGGAAAAACACCTATTTCAATTGAGACGGATAATAAAGGGGGGTTTTGCACCTATGAAATACACCTGCAATTACTAGCAAATTTCTGTATCCTAATATAAGTACAAGATGGGTCTTTGAATAAAAATTGCGGGCGCCAAATTGAAAAAAAAAATATTTAAAATTGAGACGGATAATAAAAGGTGGGTTTTGCACCTATGAAATACAACAGCAATTACTAGAAAATTTCTGCATCCTAATATAAGTACTAGACGGGTCTTTGAACAAAAATTTGCTGCGCCAAAGTGAAGCACACCTATTTAAAATTGAGACGGATAATAAAAGGTGGGTTTTGCATCAATGAAATACAACAGCAATTACTAGAAAATTTCTGGATCCAAATGTAAGTACAAGATGGGTCTTTGAACAAAAAATCGGATGAGCCAAAATTGAAATACAACTATTAAAAATTTAAAAGGATAATAAAAGGTGGGTTTTGCACCTATGAAATACACCTGCAATTACTAGCAAATTTCGGGTATCCCTATATAAGTACAAGATGGGCCCTTTGAAAAAAAAATGGGCTGCGCCTATGTGAAAAATACCTATTTAAAATTGAGATGGATATAAAGGGCCCGGGTTTTTGCACCTATGAAATACACCTCAATTACTAGCAAATTTCTGTATCCTAATATAAGTACAAGATGGGTCTTTGAACAAAAATGGGCTGCGCCTATGTGAAAAATACCTATTTAAAATTGAGATGGATAATAAAAGGCGGGTTTTGCACCTATGAAATACACCTGCAATTACTAGCAAATTTCTGTATCCTAATATAAGTACAAGATGGGTCTTTGAACAAAAACTGGGCTGCACAAAATAAAAGGTACCATTTCACCTCTGGTGCGAGGTGTGCTGGCCAAAAACTGGTAAAAAAAGCCATTTCAATGCAGGTTCTAAGCAGAGTCTGGGGTGCACAATATACACTCTCCTTTCAACAGCCTTCCTGCCTGTCTGTCTGTGTTCGCCAGTGCTTCCCCCCCCCACTCCCTCCGGGGCTGTACAGCGCTAGATGCTTCTTTAAAAAGTCTCTGTCTAACTAAGAGCTGAAATTCTCTAATCTACCCATGTTCTAATGTTCACAGCTAAAAGCATAGTTGTCTGTGTGAAAAAAGGAAACGTGTCTCGGCTGAGCTGTATTGAGGAGAGATCTAGCATACGTCCTGCTCTAATGAGAGACACTGAAACACTGATTCTGAACAGGAAGGGCTGTTCCATGCAAAACGAGGTCATGTGCTTTTTCCAGCCAATGACAACCATACACATCACAGTCATGACGTCGCACACCCAGCTCACCCTGCTCTATTCTCTAAGCTGATTTGCTGGCCGGCAAAATGACAGGAAGCACCGAAAATGGCGCGAAAGTAATAGATTATGCGCAGAATCTCACCTAAATTATCGCGTGATCGGAAACCTAAAAACCATGCCGATTTCAACTTTGTCGATTATAATCGCTCATCCCTACTCCTGGTAAATTAAAAAATGGGTGGAGTCCAATTGGTCTCACATGATGAACCCTTATAAAGAATAGATAATTCCTAATAGATAAAGAGATAACACACAATACCAAGGCACAACATGTATTCAATTAAACTATCAAACTTCAGAGTTTCATTCAGACCTCTTGGGCGCATAGACCCCATCCGATAGATCCATTCTGTCTCCTTTCGGAGAATCTTTTGGTCCCAATTACCCCCCCGTGGAGATGGCCTTACCACCTCAATGCCCGGGAAATTTTAAAAAGTCTTGAATTCCCATTGGGGAATTCTGTACATTTTTTAGGCGACTGGTTTTTCCCCCCTAATTTAAATGTCCCCCATGCCCCAAAAAAGGGTTTCCCCTTAATTGACGTTTAGTTTAACCAATGTATTCCAGGGGTCCACAGACATGTACATAGGTACACCCCCCCTTTTTTAAAATTTCGCAAAGTCACGAAAAGAAATGTTTTAAAAAACCAAGGGAACTACAAAACGTTTTCCCCTGTTTAAATTTTCTGGACAAGATAAACAACCGATACATCTAAATGCCCCAAAAATGGTTTTCACCAACCAGGTATACCAAAAAATAGAGTCCCAACAAAAATGTTTGGATGTGTTGACATTTAAAGACATAGTTAAATCGGCATGGTTTTTATGTGATGGGAAATTTTCCCGATCACGCGATAATTTAGGTGAGAAATTGGCATATTCTATTAATATCGGCAATTTTTTCGGCGTTCCTGTTATTTTGCGGCCAGAAAACAGTTTAGAGAATAGAGCAGGGTGGTGGGTGGTGGACGTCTTTTACTCGTTGTGTAGGGGTTGTGATTGGCTGGAAAAAAATAAAATTGACCTGTTTACTAGAACAGCCCTTCCTTTCGCATCGTGTGTGTCTGTATTTCTAAGAGAGGACATCTGTCAGCTTTCTCCCAGCGACACATTTCTTTTTGTTCAAGAGAAAAACTATGCTTTTAGGTGAACTTGACAAGGTGATTGGAATTTTCGTTTTTATTGTTGGTTTTAGAGTTTGAAAGAAGCATCTAGGGTACGCCACATAGGGGGGGGGGGAGGGGGGGGTTGGGCAAACAAGGCAGACAGGCGGGTTTTTAAAAAGGGGTAATATGTGAGTCAAGACTGTTTGAATCTGCTTGAAATGGCTTTTTTTTTTGGTAAAATTTGTCCCTTGTGTTTTTTTGGCCTGTACTTTATTGGTACGAATTTTTGTCACCCAGGTGTATTTCATAGGTGCAAAAAAACACCCTTTTTTTATCGTACACAATTTTAAATAGGTTTTTTTTCACTTTGGTGCAGGCCCTTTTTGTTTGAAAGACCCACCTTGTACTTAATTACCATCAGAAATTTGTAGTAAATGCTGTTGTATTTTTTAGGTCAAAAAAAACTATTGTTCGTACACAATTTTAATTATTTTTTTTCCTTTTCGCAGCCAAATTTTGTTAAGACCCATTTTTTCTTCAATAGGAAACAGAATTTTTTGTCACCGGGGTGTATTTCATAGGTGCAAAAACACCTTTTTTTATCCCTATAATTTCAATAGGTGTTTTTTTTTTTCTTTTGTCCGCCCCGTTTTGTTCATAGAGCCACCTTTATTAAAAATTTTAATACGAAAATTTTTTTTCTGTTTGGGGTATTTATTGGTGAAAAAAAAACGTTGTTATCTGTATAATTTTTAAAAAGCTGTATTGGAGTGGTGGGGCCCCAGTTTTTTTTAAAATGCCATTTTTGTACGACAATTCTGATGGAAAAATTTTTACCCATTTTTTTTTCTGTTTGTTATGCTGCAAAAAAACGCGATTTTTCACCATGTAACTTTTAATTTTTATTTGCACTGTTGAATTCGTTTGGCGCAGATAGACAAAAAACTATAAATTTCCTAGCCCTATGGGCCCCAGTTGAAATCCCTGGGACTAAAGGGGAAGAACACTTTGTTTTGTCTTAGGGTTTTCTTCCCCCCAGATGCATTTAACAGGTATGCTAGAAACATTTCATTTTTCTAACTGTTGGCTGTAGGAAATTAGGGGGGATTTAAAAATTTAGCTGTGATTTCCCGTTTTTTAATAAGGATGAAAAAAACTTTTCCCTTTTTTTCATAAATTTTTATCTTTCTGAACATGGGCAAAAGCAGGTGGTAAGGAGAAAGGGGGTTTGGACATGGAGGTAGGGGAAAGAGGAAGGTGCTCCTTCCAGTGTTTGGGGGACAACACACAAGCAAGCGTATCGTCGGTTGCAGGGACATCGGGGCCTTTTTCAGTGGGCAGGGCCCCTGTGTTTCCCAGTAACGAACGCACCCCATTGTTCGCAGGGGTTTAAATGCAACCTGCTCCAGCAGTCTTACCTCCTCGTCCCCCCAGTCAGGGCCCACAAATGTTGTCATCAGCATCGTCAGCATCCGTCCAACATGAAGCGAAGGCAGCCAAATGTAAAACTCGTGTACCCACCCACTGTGGTGCCCATTTTTAAAAGACCTTTTGATGACAAAATGCGGTTGGGGTCAAAAGCCTGTTAAAGATCAAAAGGAAAAGGGTGATTTTGTTGTCTGACGCCAGTTATGATGCCTAGAGGAGGGGCAAGGAAGCTGGTCAATCCAAAAATCGGGGGGGTCGGAAAGCCTTGCAGTGCCTCTTGTTGTAGCCGAGCTCTGGTGCGAAAGTCAGGAGCGAAGTCACCCGTGTTGTGATGAGTGTCAATGTGCGAAAGATGAGTTTAATTTGGAGGAAACAAAAAAGGCCCCACGAGGGGTTCCCAACCACTGCACACCCTTGTCTCCCCCTCCTCCCCCTCCCCGCCACCCAAGGTTCCCAGCTGCCCATGTCTTCAGGTCTATCAGGGTCAGCTCCGCTTCAGCCTCCCGTCGCGAGTCCACCAGAGACCCCTTCTCCTTCACCAATTTTACAACCTGAAGCCGTACAAGGCCTTCTAGCAGTCAGCCCTTTGTCTTCCGGTTTGGGAAGCAAAGAAACACTTTAACCCAAACCAATCCAAAACCAAAAAACCCCAATGTCGGGCATTGCCCGGCTTTTGGCCTTGGAAAAAGGTTGCCTTTCCGTTGGTGGGCCAGAGGGTTCCGCCCGTCATGGGCTTGCCTGCCCCAAAATTTCCGATGCCCCAGCAGGCATTTTTTTTGCCGTAAGCCGTCCCTGCCCTTGCCAGCCACGTGTCAACTAAAATTTCAAGCGCGTTGTCTGCATCTGTGTCTGGAAAAGTCCACCGCAGGGATGGTGCAGGGCTCTTTCCCCCAAGGTCCTCTGGTGGCATCGCGTGCCCAGAGAAACCAGGCCGTGTTGAAATTAATCTGTCTTGGAGACCATCCACACCAGGTCAGGGTTTGTGGAGGCTCTCCGCAACGAGACCGAGCGCTGCTGGGTAACAAGAACCTTGTGCCAGACTAGGTGGTGTGCGATAACTGTTGAAATCTGCTGGCCGCCCTTAAGATCGGTAGGCTGGAGCATATCCCTTGCATGGCACATGTCATGAACCTTGTCGTCCAAAAATTTCAAAAGGCTACCGGGTCTGGACTGTTGCTGAGGAAGGCTCGAGGTCTGATTTTCGCACTTCCGGCCGTTCGCCCCCTGTTTCGTCCCGCTGGCTGCGTGGGCAGCGTCACTTCGGCCTCCCCATCAACCGTCTCATTGTTGGACATGGCAACAGTGGAATTTCCACCCTCCACATGCTCCAGCGATTGTGGCAGCAGCATAATGCCATTACGCAGTACGAAGTGACAAATGGCCTGACAAGAAGCGTTGCAGACCTCGAGGAGTTGAGCCACCTATGGGTGTGGAGGCAGGTGAAAGAGCTCTGCACCATCCTTGCCAGTTTTGAAGAAGCCACCAAAATGGTCAGTGCGGACAATGCCCTTGTCAGCATGAGCATTGTGGTGATCTTAGTTCTGGGATGATCGTTGGACTCTCTAAAACATCAGATCCCACCAGCGACGGAGGAGGAGACGGACACAGATGCGGACACGGAGCTTTTCTCTCCGTCAAATCCACAAGGCCCGACAGTTTCACAATTTTATCGGTCTTCATTAGGCAGTGGTTCGGGGTCCAGAGCTAGTGCAAGGCGGGCCCCAGCTCTCGGGTGCATCATCTGAGGCAAGTCAGGGCTGTGTTGAAGCTGTGCTGGAGGAATCAGTGGAGGAGGAGGTATTCCTGGACACCGACGTTACCGACGTACCTGCCTTGGAAAGAGGTTTGCGCGAATTTGAGGCGGAGGAGGAAGATGAGGAAGATCAGTTTGCTAGTGCCCCTCGACTCAAATGCTTGGGAAATTAAGGCTCCATCTATCACATGAGTGCTTGGATGCTCCATTTCCTCCAACATGATCCTCGCATTAAGGCCATCAAAATGAACAACAGTTACTGGGTGGCCACCCTCATGGATTCCCGGTACAAAACAAAACTCAGCACTTTCCTTCCCCCCACCCCAAAAAAAGAGAAATAAAATGCAGGAAAGGAGACCTTGCTGATTGATCAATGGAGACATCTGTTCCATCTGCTTCACGTTCTTCAAATGTCACGGTAGAACAACGTCAGCGACGTGACAGCAGTAGAGTGCCAAGTAGCCGTAGTGGCAGCAGCAGGCAATGTGGCAGAAGCCTAATGGGTGACCTCTGAAAATCTTTACTTACCACCTCACCAACGCATGTAATGCAGAGCACACATACAACACACAGAGACCAGCTTAGGATCATGGGGGCAGACTATCTGTGTCTCAACACTGATGTTTTTGGATATTTTCCGGACCCAATTGACTTCTGGGTATCCAAAATGGATGAATGGCCCGAGCTCGCTCGCCCACACCCAAGGGTTTGTTGTCCTGCCCAGCAGCCAGCGTCATATCTGAGTGGCCCTTCAGCCATCTGGAGGAGTCATTACAGACAAACGCATCCGGCTTTCCACAGTAATGTGGATCGTTTGACTTTCATTCAAGATGAATCAGGCATGGATCTCTGATGATGTTGTGGCCCCAATTGCCGAGGTCACCGATTAGTTGCCGGTCTACTTCACATTCCTCTTCAAACAGAAATGGTCCTCTTGAAAACTTTTTTTTAAAATGATCATTTCTTACTGCAATTTTTATTCTCAGTTCCCAAAAAATCATTTTGCTGGTTTTGCGGTGTGGAGACTGTAAAAGACACCAAGTGTCTGACAAAACCATATTCCATTTACTCACTTCATGTTTAGAATTTTTCGCATTGTCAAAAAGGGTTTTGGGGTCATGGTGCTGTGAGATACAGCTATAATCATGGTCCTTTGGAACAGAAATGTGGCTTCTAAATGGCATTTTCTCCCTCCAAATTTTTAAAAAGTGGCTGAGAAGTCATTTTTATATTTTTTTTGGGTCATGCTTCTTTGAAATGCAGCAAATACTACAGGTCCTAAATTTTAAAAAAAATGTTGTTTCTAACAGACATTTGTTCTTCACAATTGTCAAGAGTGGCTCAAGGGTCATGTTTTGAATTTGTGGGGACATTTTGCTGTGAAATGCAGCTATATATAGGTCCTATTCTAAAAAATGTGCTTTCTAACAGACATTTGTTCTTCACAATTGTCAAGAGTGGCTCAAGGGTTTGTGCTGTCAGAAACAGGAATAGGTAGGACACTGTTAATGGACACATATTGCAAAATGACTTGTTTTTGCAAGATCTTTAACATAGCTAGCAACCCCTGTAGTGAGACAACCCATTTAATACAATTTAAAAAAAAAGAGAAACAAAGACATGGTGGGATTCCATCCCATTTTAAAAATGTGTTTTCTAGAAATAAACTACTAAAAAACTGACATGTACAAAATAGCTGATACAAATATTAATCTGAAATGTACATGGGAGGTATAGGAAGACTTGAACAGATGTAGGATATTCAGAGGACCCAGGACAGGTATAGTCAATGTCCAGTTCAACTAAAATGGTGGTTGAAAGACTCCTTTTTCTTGCACTTTTTAATCTGTGGGTCAGACAGGCTTAGTTGTCATACTGTGGTACAGAACAGGTATAGTCTATGTCCAGTTCAACTAAAATGGTGGTTGAAAGACTCCTTTTTCCGGCACTTTTTAAATCTGGGTTTCATGCAGGTTTGGGGCTCATGCTGTGGCCGAGGACAGGGATAGTCAATGTCCAGTGAAACTAAAATGTTGGTTGAAAGACTCCTTTTTCCTACACTTTTTAATCTGTGGGTCAGACAGGTTTAATGGTCATACTGTGGTCCAGGACAGGTATAGTCAATGTCCAGTTTAACTGAAACGGTGGTTCAAAGACTCCTTTGCCCAGCACTTTTTAATTTGGAGGTCGACAGGTTTAATGGTCATACTGTGGTCCAGGACAGGTATAGTCAATGTCCAGTTCAACTAAATGGTGGTTCAAAGACTCCTTTTTCCGGCACTTTTTAATCTATGGGTCAGACAGGTTTAATGGTCATACTGTGGTACAGAACAGGTATAGTCTATGTCCAGTGAAACTAAAATGGTGGTTCAATGACTACTTTTTCTGGCACTTTTTTAATCTGTGGGTCATGCAGGTTTAAGGGTCATGCTGTGGCCCAGGACAGGTATAGTCAATGTCCAGTTCAACTAAAATGGTGGTTGAAAGACTCCTGTTTCCGGCAGTTTTTAAATCTGTGGGTCATGCAGGTTTGGGGCTCATGCTGTGGTCTAGGACAGGGACAGTCTATGTCCAGTTCAACTAAAATGGTGGTTGAAAGACTCCTTTTTCCGGCAGTTTTTAAATCTGGGGGTCATGCAGGTTTGGGGCTCATGCTGTGGTCTAGGACAGAGACAGTTTATGTCCAGTTCAACTAAAATGGTGGTTGAAAGACTCCTTTTTCCTGCACTTTTTAATCTGTGAGTCAGATAGGATTAAGGGTCATGCTGTGGTACAGGACATGTATAGTCAATGTTCAGTTCAACTAAAATGGTGGTTCAAAGACTCCTTTCTCCAGCACTTTTTAATCTGTCGGTCATGCAGGTTTGAGGGTCATGCTGTGACACAGGATATGGATAGTCAATGTCCAGTTCAACTAAAATGGTGGTTGAAAGACTCCTTTTTCCTGCACTTTTTAATCTGTGAGTCAGATAGGTTTGAGGGTCATGCTGTGGTACAGGACATGTATTGTCAATGTTCAGTTGAACTAAAATGGTGGTTCAAAGACTCCTTTTTCCGGCACTTTTTAATCTGTGTAATCTTTGGGTCATGCAAGTTTGAAGGTAATGCTGTGGCCCAGGACAGGTATAGTCAATGTCCAGTTCAACTAAAATGGTGGTTAAAAGAATCCTTTTTCCGACACTTTTTAAATCCGGGGGTCATGCAGGTTGGGGGCTCATGCTGTGGCCCTGGACAGGTATAGTCAATGTCCAGTTCAACTAAAATGGTGGTTAAAAGACTCCTTTTTCCGGCAATTTTTTAATCTGTGGGTCAGATAGGTTTAAGGGTCATGCTGCGTTCCAGGACAGGGATAGTCAATGTTCAGTTCAAGTAAAATGATGGTTCAAATAATACTGCGGTCTGGCACTGTTTAATTTGTGGGTCATGCAGGTTTAAGGGTCATGCTGTGGTACGAGACAGGGATAGTGAATGGTCTGTGACTTTTTTTCTGTGACTCTTATAACCTAAGTGTGTTGCCTAAGATGTAGCACGTATCCATTTTTACTGTTGTGGATTTTAAATTCCAGTTTCTCCAGCCTGTTTGGGTGTAAGAATAAAGGTGTTGTTCCTCTCCCATAGACTTTAATGGTCATTGGCGATAATCTATTATCGACTATCGGAAATCGTCTTGATAATTGACGATATCGACTATCGACCCTATGACGGTAGTCGACGTAATCGCTCATCACTACTTGAGACCAATCGATCTCTTAACGACCTTCCTCTTCTATTTGTGACCTGTGGATATTTAGGGATTACGTCACTTAGGTTCTGATCTGATCGAAAAATACGCCAATACTTCCTAAAAATATCCAAAACCTCACAATTCCTGTCATCGGATGTGACAATAATCCTAATCTGTTCCATTTTAGTATTTTTTGGGGTGGGATTAAGAAGTGTGGTTCTCTCCTGATTCACTGCAAAATGGTACGCTGAATCAATCACCTCTCGAGGATACCCCTTATTCAAGAAACAATTACTCAAAGCTCTAGAATGAGAATAAAAATTAGAGATGGGCGAATTGATTCTAACGAAGTGGAGTTCGTTTAGAATTTCAGGAAAACTTCGGTTCTGGATGTCGTCGAAGTTTGGGGGTACTTCGGGTGAACGAATGTGTGCTTTGATTTATAAATTGGCTGCGAGCACTTGGCACTACTTGGGGCAAAGCACTCTGGGAGGAAGAAGGGCATAGCCTGCATTACATGTGCAGAGTTGAAGCCAATCAGGACCGGCGGGATTCTGTGACGTCACCGCACTATATAAGTCCGGGTGCGACGCTGGGAGCTCACACTCCTCTCACTGTACTGATCAGGGAAGGTGCTGCGCGGCTGAGTGTGATGTTTACTGAAGAACTGATTTTTATACAGCAATTTTTGTGGGGCTGTTAGATGTGTCCGCAGAGTCTGCTTATCTTAATGTTTATTTTTGATTTTTTGGGGGTATTGGATCTGATGTCCAGTGTGCATCCACTGCAGCTGCATTTACCATTTTTCATGCTATCTTGCTACACAGCACATTGATTATCCAAGGGGGATCATAAGCAAGTTCCTGTTGTATTCATTTAAAGAAAACCGCTTTTTTACAATACAAAATACATTCAGTTTTGGCTGCTCAATTATTTGCACAACCCCTTATTCATCCAGGGGTTAATTAAGCGTTGTTCTGCTTGCTGTGGTGACTCCAGAAACCGTCATTGTCCACCCCCCCTGCCAAAATATATACATTTTTCTGTAGCCTATTTCACAAGCAAAGGTTAATTACTCAATTTAATCTCTTGTTGGTGGCGTAAAAAACACCGCTTTGTAACACGCTACAAAGCTAACTAGTTTCTGGTTGCTCAAATTCCTTTTGTGCACAATTTACATCCAGGGGTTAATTAAGGTTGTTTTTCTGCTGTGGTGTACTTCCAAGAAACCTGTTCTTTTTCACAGCCAAAAAATAAGAAATTTTCCTGTAGCCTTAATTCACATAAGTGAAGGTTAATTACAATTTTTTCTCTTGTTGGTGTAGCGTAGAAAACACGCAATTGTAAACACGCTACAAAGCTTAGTTTGTGGTTTGCTCAATTGTTTGGCGCCAATTTACATCCAGGGTTATTGAGCGTTGTTTTCTGCGTTGTGGTGACAAAAATAAACCGTCTTTTTCACAGCCATAAATTACAATTTTCTGTAGCATAATTCGCATAGTGAAGTTAATTACAATTTTTTCTTCTTGTGTTGTAGAGTAGAAACACACGCCATTGTAAACAACGCTTACATTAAGATCGTAGTTTTTGCGTTGCTTTTCAATTGTTTGCGCAATTTTCATCCAGGGGGTTTAATTAAGAGTGGTTTTTCTGTTGTCGGTGACAAAAATAAACCGTATTTTTCACCGCCAAAAAATTTACAATTTTCCTGTAGCCTAATTCACTCAAAGTCGAAGGTTAATTACATTTTTTCTTCTTGTTTTGTAGTGTAGAAAACACACCATTGTATCATGCTACAAAGCCCGTAGTTTGTGGTTGCTCAATTCGTTTGGCGCAATTTACATCCCAGGGGTTAATTAAGCGTTGTTTCTGCTGTGGGAGACCTAAAATTAATCCGTTACTTTCAACAGGCCCTCATAAAAATTCTTTTTTCCTGCAGCAATTCACAAAGTGAAAGGTTAATTACAAATTTTTTCTCTTGTTGTGTAGCGTAGAAAAACAAACGCCATTGTAACACGCTACAAAGCTAGTAGTTGTGGTTGCTCCATTTGTTTGGCGCAATTTACATCCAGGGGTTAATTAAGTGTTTTTCTGCAGTTGTAAATTCAGGTAAATGAAACTTTGTTTTTCACCGCCACAGAAAAATTTCTGTAGCATAATTCATATCGAAGGTAATTAAGTATGATTTGTGCTTTCCTATTCGTTTTTAAATGGCACATACAAGTCAATTTTTCCTCCAATTTGTGTGAGGAGCTAATTATTATCCAAGGTTACCAAGCTTGTTATGGGTTTCATTTGGAGTCAAATACAAGGTGTGTATTTTCATATACAGTATTTCATCTAACTGTGTCTGTACATTTTAGACATAACAGTATGTCAGACATGAGAAGGTGGCTGGTCTTCACCTGCGAAGTGGCAGAGGCACAAACTTTTTCCAGGGCACCAGGTACGCAGAACTATGCTAGGACGTCGCAGATCGGGGTCAACAGTGATAGGCCACAACATGGCCGGTGTAATCTAGCGGCCGAGTGCTGTTCAGCAGATATTTGGCCGCGAAGAATGGGGCCGCCTTTATCCCCTACTTTCTTGACTGTAGGCGGCAAGTAGAGATGTTGTGTTGGACATGAGGTGGTCATGTGTGAGGGGAGTCGATTACTCTGCATACATGACACGGGATGTGGAACAGCAGTGACGATGAAACACAAATAGATGGTGATGTAGCTGACGCTTGGAGACGGTGGGTGAGGCAAGGGCTTCATCATCGTCAAGGGAGAAGAGGGCGTTCAGCTTGCGCGTCAAGGCAGTGGCGCAGCCAGAAAGTGGGTAGTGTGGTCGTTGAAGTCAAGCATGATACGCAGCATTGTGAGGTTCGGGAGCCCAAGCGGCCCACGGGGGTATAAAACCCGCTTTGCAGGGTCACAAGAAAGTAGCGGGGCACAGGGCATTCAGCGAAGACGCAGCCGACGGCAGTAGTCACGGGCAGGCGAGCGGTTGGTGGTAAAATCCGATACTCGGGGCGGTGTGGCAGTTCTTTGCTTATAGATACCGGAGGAGCGAATATGGGTTTATGTAGAATCTGTGGGCAGAAAGTGAAGCGTGGCCAGGGAGCTAACGTTGGCTACGGCCCTGCCGGTCAAACACATGCAGCGTCACCATCGGTTGGCCCTGGGAAGAAACGTAGCTCAGATGTGGTGGTCCATCCTGCCGCACGCAGCAACAAGGCTAGCCAGCAGCAGCACCAAGTGGACGCATGCCTCCAATTGCAGCAATGCTCAAGGCTCCACACACTCCTCTGCTGAAGGGATGCGGGTTCTCTTACTTGACATCAATCTCTCCCGGTCCTGATGCATCCTCTCCTGCTACTCATGGCGGCAGAAGTCGTTCAAGCGAGGCGATTGAAAAGAGGACAACAGATATGCGTCCAACCATCACTAAGGTGCTAGAAGGCGACAGTTACTACCTGTCCATGTTGTTGGTGCTGCAGTCCCTCCCTTTCCTCCTATGGTGGACTCTGCACTCGTTCAGTGAACTAATGGCTATGTGCCTCAGAGCCGAGATGGAGAGTTCAAGCGTACATTTTTCTTTTCCATAAAACGGAATAGTAACAAAAGGCAGTTACCAGCACTTCATAAATATGTAGAAACTGAAGGTGGATTCCTTGAGCTTATCAGTTCTGTTCCAAGGTGTGCACGGCCCCACAGCTCGGATCGTTCTGGAGCTGTAAACTACGGTTCTGGGCCAAGTAGTACTGTCCTTTTACGAGCCACTGGGTGTGAATGTGCTTCAGGGACCATGGCTCAGCCAACAAATTGGAAAGGAGATCGCCGTGTCTCCAATCACGTTGTAAAAATGCGGCTCTGCGCCAATGTCTGCCTCTTCCTCCTCCACCACCACCACCATCTCTCAGCTGGCTCCACACAGTACTATCACTCATACCACATTGAGTAGGGCACAGCCGGGGTTTGTACACGCAGTTCTTACACCTGGCTTGGCCTCGCGCGACACGAATGTCACACAGAGGTGGACTGCTCCGGTCATGCAGCAAGGGAAATACCGATGTGTGGCTGTTTCTCCGCGCCAACTGCAAATCGGAACCCGGGGCGTGACGAAACAATGGGAGGAGTAACATGGTACTGTATCCCCGCGCTGCACCGAGAGGAAGGGATGGTCAAGTCGCCTGCATGGAAACTGTGTTCAATATGGTTGAGGAGAGGGTAAAGGTTCATGAAAGGTCTTCCACCGATCTTAACGGAAAGATATGAAAATGGCCAGGAAACTGGTGCCATGAACTTCATCCATTCCTACCAACAGCCTGGAACACCCCTCTCGAGTTGTATTTGCAGCGGAAGGAAACGGCCTACCCACAACACACTCTGGATTTGAGATGATTCCACACGGTTGGAATTCGAGCTGCACATGTTGGAACGAACTGTATGAAACAGAGAAAGGCCTATGAACGATTTTTTGATGATAAGGCTGACAGGAGTATAGCCCCTGTGTAAACTTTTGATGTCAGCAGTGGCAGGTCATGCGTGTGACACCTGCCGTTTGTTGAGGCCATTTCGACGGAGGCCAAATTTATTTGTCAGTCGCCAGGACTTACGGGATGAATAACGTCATTCCACTGCTCATGTCCTGGAAACAGATGCTGAAAAAAATCTAGTCTGGGCAGGGAATGGAGACATGGCGACTAATCTTGAGGGCCTCAGAGTCAGGTGGGGACTGAAATGGAGGAGGAAGGGAGAGGAGGGAGGAACATTGAGCAGAAACTTTTGTTCAGCTGTGTACATGAGTGGAATTTTCTAACCCTGGTGACAAGAGGAGGAGGAGCTAGGGGGGAGCAGCCTGGAGGAGGTAGATGGAGATGAGGAAGTCGAGGACAGATGACCGCAAGGATCGCTCGGCAGTATACAGTGGAGATGGAGGCAGGGAGACCCCTCGGAGTCACTTTGTGCAGATGGCCGCAGGCATGTGATCTTTGCCTGGCTAGTGACAGCACCGAAAAGTCAGCCTATCCGGGCAGTGGGGCATAATGATATCTGGCTACTCCACACTATTGGGTACCCTACTCTACCGGTTCCAAAATGGGGAGCCTTTTTCCCAGCCTTATTGGAGAGGGAGGACAAAACTAACAATACTAAGGGAAAATCCTCCGTAGACAGTTGGCCGCTGCCACTGTGCGGCATCGTCCATCCTCTGACTGGTCTGATCCCGGGGAGAGTTCTTCAGCGCCACGTTACTTACTGCCGCGGCTGTGGGGGGACAGGTGGGGGGGTCGGCAGCAGTACCAGCTCCATCAGCAGCAACCTAAGGTCTGGGAGTCACTGATGAGTAGATTCCTTCACCCCGCTACCCTAGTGAGGTGGCGCAGTTCGGCACAGCATCAGCAGGAATCACATGGAGCTGAACCCTGATACCAACAGCGTGGTGGCCTACTTGGTACAGGCCACTTCTGACCTACCAGTTAGAGTTCCCGCTGGGGGACTACTGGGGGAAGCCAAACTGGATGTGTGGCGGCACTTGCCGACGCCTACGACGGTTTGGCAGTGGAGAGAGACAGAAGCCTGTCTGCCCGGCCAGTGCGCGGGGGGGGCCATCCATTACCCCAAGGAGAAAGAATGAAGAAACCGCTTGTTCCCCGGGTAATTGTGGAACGACTGACACTTGTCAAGATGTATCAGGGCGTGGATAGGCCCAGGATTTCCACTCACCAATGCCTTAGGCATCAGAACTACAATCAGCCCCCATGAGATCACGCAAACTGTGAGGAAATGAGTACTGGGTTCAATCTACCTGCCTCCATCAGCCATATTCTGCATTGCATCCGCACTCACGCCTGATGCCCACAAATCTTGCTGACAGTTTCTCCTTTCTGCCACAACCATCCTTTAAAGGGGACTGATATTGCAACCCACACATCACACTCTGTCATTGTGCCACGGTCTGAACCTCATGCATGCTGCTGCCGTACGACCTATTAACACTGTGTCATTTGTGCCACTGTTCTGACCTCATTGCTGCTGCTGTGGCTGCCAGCTTACGTGACCTACACTCACTGCATTGCATGCCACTGTCCGACCTCATGCTGCTGCTGTGGCTGCATGCCTGTTGTACTTAAACACAGTGTACTTTGTGCCACTGTCTGAACATCATGCTGCCTCTGAGAGTCTCGATTTGCCGTGACATAAACACTGTACGTTCACTATGTCCCACTATGTGGACTACTCCTGTTTTTGCCACTCCAGAATTGTCCATTGTGCCACTGTCTGACCTTCATGCCTGCTGCTGGGGCTGCTGACGAGTTGACTCACACTCTGTGTCATTGTGCCCACTGTCTGACCTCAACAAGCTGCTGATGTGGATGCTCTGCCTATGACCTTTTCTCATCTGTGTTCATTGTGCCCACTCTGTGGCCTACTCGCTATTTTTGCCACTCCAGAACTATCATTAGTGCCACTAGTATGACTCTCATGCTGTGCTGTGGTTCTGCCATGCATGACTTAACAAACTGTGTCATGTGTGCCACTGTCTGACCTATGCTGCTGCTGTGGCTGGCTGCCCGTGACCTACTCACTCTGTCATTGTAGCCTCTGTCTGACCTCATGCTGTGCTGTGCGACTTCGCCATGACCCTACACCAATGTGTCATTTGTCCCACTCAGTGGCCCATATTCATGTTTTTGCCACATCCAGTAATGTCATATTGTGCCACTGTCTACCTCATGCTGCTGAATGTGGCTGCCTTTGCCGTTGACATACACACCTGTGTCATTGTGCTCATGCTGCTGCTGTGGCCTGCCGGCCGTGACCCTACACCACTGTTGTCCTGTGTCACTGTCTGCCTTCATGCTGCTTGCTGTGGTTCGCGTTGCCGTGCCAGTGACCTAAACACTGTGGTCCATTGTGCCACTGTCTCGACCTCATGACTGCTGCTTCTGTGGCTGCTGCCATGACATAAAAAATCTAGTCATTGTGCACTGTAGTCCATGACATCATGCTGCTGCTTGGCTGACACTAGTGCCGGATTTACAAACTCTGTCATTGTAGCCAGTGTCTGACCTCATGCTGCTGCTGTGGCTGCTGCCGTGGGACCTACACAACTGTGTCATTGTCCAAGCTCTGGCTACTCCTGTTTTTTGGCCACCCTCAAGAATGTCATTGTGCCACTTCTGACCTAATGCTGCTGCTGTGGGTGCATGCCGTTGACCTACCACACCTGTGCTCTTCTGTGCCAACTGTCTGTCCTCATGCTGCTCGCTGTGGCATGCTTGCCGGCTTGACCTACGACTTTCATTGTTGCCCATGTCTGTCCTCATTGCTGCTGCTGTGCTGATCGCCGCGTGACCATTCACACTGTTGTCAATGTGCCACTGTCCTGACATCATGCTGCTGCTGTGCTGCTGCCCACTGACCTACGCACTGTGGTATTGTCCCAATTCTTGGCCTACTCCTGTTTTGGCCACCTCCAGAATGTCATTTGGTGCCACTGTCTGACGCTTCATGTTGACTGCTGCCCGTGACCACCACCACTGAGTCATTGTGCATACTCTATGGACCCACCTACTCTTTTTTTGCCACACTCTTGAATGTCATTGCGTGCCACTGTCTCGACCTCATGTGCTGCTGTGGCTCCGCTGCTGTAACCTTACACACTTTGTCATTGCTGCCACTCTGTGGCCTACTCCTGTTTTTTGCCACATCCAGAATGTCATTTTCTAGTGCCACTCTCTGACTCTGGTGCTGGGGCTGCCGCCGTCACATCTGACACTCTGTCAATGATGTTGCCGCCTGGCCCTCCAGCTTGTGTTTTTTTCCAGATGTCGCTCGCATGCTTTATCAGCGCTTACTTTACCACTTCACGTTTTTTTTTTGGTCAGTTTATGCCCTCTTAGTGGGCACAGGGAATTTTAAGAGTGAAAGCGATTCTAAGAGAGTTTGGCAGTTCTTCTGGCCGTGTCATACTAAAACACTACATTGTATGAAGACCAAACCAAGCTCCCTCTGCATATTTAAGCACGGCACAACGTTCTACAGCACCCTGCAGGCTCTGTGCAGCCTGGAAATAGCTGTTTTTTAACGTGATTCGTCCCAAAGTAATTCGGAACGAAGTTATTTTTTGTCGGGAAATTCGGCAAAGTGAACGAACCGAATTTCGGGAAATTCGCCCATCTCTAATAAAAATCTCCAAGTCTCGAGCAATTCCGTCTGACCCAGAGGAATTGACTCTTGTGTATACCCCGTTTCAAGCAGGTGGGATGGTGACTCTCCCAATGCAAAAAACTGTTCGTCGGAGTAGGTTTCCTATATACAGTACGTCCGTATGGATGACACCATTACTATTTTTGATGATACAGACATCCAATAATGGTAAACTCCATTCCTGCTTCTCAGATGTAAATAGAAGACATATATTTATTCTGTTTAGATGTTGTACAAACAAATCAAAAGATAATTTGGTCCCCTCCCAGAGGAGGAAGAAATTATCAATGAACCTCCCCCAGAATAAAATCTGGGGGGCCCATTGGTCAACCTCTGGTTGGCAGACCATAGTGGCCTCCCACCAGCCCAGGAACAAATTTGCATATGTGGGAGCACATGGGCTCCCCATAACAGTGCCCCTGAGCAGGTGGATGATCCGGCGATCTAACAGAAAATATTTATGTTGCAGGACAAAATCTAGTGATAGACCCTACCCCTTAAGGACCCTGGTGTATTTTGGGTAAAGCGTAAAATGTGGGTATCTGACGGTTCATTGGCATCATGAATTTATGCTCCACTGCAGAAATCAGACCCAACTCTAAGGCACTGTTCCAATTCTAAGGTGAACTCAATAGTTGGATCTTTTTTGATAACCCTGTAACAATCAGGATCCTTAAGTAGATCTTTACACATTTTGATATACTTTTTCTGATCCATCAGTACCAGATTCCCACCTTTGTCTGATGGCTTTATCACTAGAGATTTTACCTACTCCAAAGATGAAAAGGCTTGCATTTCCGTCCTTGACAAATTATTCCTAAAGGGTAACCCCTGATGCCTCAAAAGAACCAATTCCTCAGTCACCACTTTAACAAATAGGTCTATTTCAGGGGTTTCAAACTGTGGGGGCATCCTTTTACTTTTTTAACCTAAGATCAGTATATGCTCCCTGTCTTTCATTTTCTTCCTGAAGTGAAGTAAGTACCCATACACCTTCTAAATCTTCAATAAAAAGTCCCAACTCTTTGCAATTTTGCATATCCTGAATCTTAAAGAATCTTTGCCACTTCATTTTCCGTGCAAACAAATGCAAGTCTTTTACCCACAAAAATCATTGTACTTGGTAGTGGATACAAAAGAAAGACCTCTAGAGAGAACCGATAATTCTATTCCTGTTAGGGACCTCGAAGAAAAATTACTAATTTGCTGGTTATCACATGTTACTGGGTCTGTCGTTCTTGTAGCCCATATGGGGGTCCTCCCCTTCTCTCTAAAAAAGATTGTCCAGAGGAGGAAGCATGACCAAACTGTTCTCCATGACCCTGAAAGTTCCATCTTCTAGATCCTCTACCACGTGGTCTCCCATATCTCCGAGCTCTCTGAAAGGGGGGGTAACGGGTGATCGTATCGCTTTCCCCAAATCAGAGGACGGTTCTTTAGGAGCTATATTCCTCTGTCTCAAATTCTGATATGCACGTCCTTCCTTGAAATCTGCTAAACCCCTTGTAAATTGTTTATGTTTACGGCTCTTGAGGAAAGATTGAATTTATCCCTGGTCCTAAAAACTGCCCCCCTTTCCCCCAAAATTCGGTCGTCCTTGGTTTAAAAAGCCTGACCCTTTTAGGGTATTAAGGGGGTGAAAAATTTAAAAAGTTTTTTTGCTCTTCCTCAAGCAATATTTTCATCAACCTTATAGAGCTCTCTGTTAATTCCTCCTCCCATCTACACAATAAGGACTCCGTTTGAGATCTAAAGGCGGATGTTACTGTTATACGTAGTCCACTAGGAACTATACGAGATTAAATATAATGCTCAAGCGACTGTATTTCCCACCAAGATTTTAAATTAGCCCGATAGGCTAAATACAAGTTCTTAAAAATTGTTTTTAAGTCTGTCGGATTATTCAGGGTCGTGTCAAGGTCACTATCTGAGAATACTACCTGTGCCTCTGTTTTATGTTTCTCAAAATCTATAGGATTACTCAAGAAACCAGCCACTTTAAACCAAACAAAAACTGCAAAACTTTATAGGAGCATTGGGTTTGTAATTATTATTTCACTGCCAAACCAAAAAATACCCAAATTTAAAATAAACTTTATTAGTTTACACTAAATATATGAAAAAATCCCCCAAATCAAAAATTATTGAACCAAGGGCAAAAAAAGATGTGATACAACTCACGATTAAATTCAAATATAGTTTAGGAAAAAAACTAGAAAAATACACAAAAAAAAGTAAAAAACATGTTGAGGATTAGTTGGCTATCGCATCGGTCGATGGTCGTTTGTGGGCCCACCCATCGACAAAAAATTCGATGGCGATGATAATGATCGCCGTTTTGACCATTAAAGTCAAGGGAGACAAAACACTTTTTTGCACCCAAACAGGCTGGAAAAGGGGAATTAAAACCCAAACGGGTAAAATGGATACTTTCATCTTGGGGAAACAACTTGGTTATAAAAACCCAGAAAAAAAATCACAGACCATTACTATCCCTGTCTTGACCACAGATGCCCTTAACCCTGCATCACCCAAAAATTTAAAAAGTCCCAAAAAGGGCCCAGTTATTTTTGAACCTAATTTTACTTGAACGGGAAATTGCTATCCCGCCCTGGAACGCAGAAAGGCCCAAACCCTCATACCCCCAGTTTAAAAAATGGCCGGAAAAAGAAGTCTTTAAACCCCTTTTTAGTTTCACGGGGCATGATATCCTTGTCCTGAGCCCAGCTGAGCCCCAAACCTGCATGACCCCAGTTTTAAAAGGCGGAAAAAGGAGTTTTTTCCCCCAACCATTTTAGTTTCACTGGAATTGACTATACCTGTCCTGGGCCAACGGGCCCAAACCTGCATGACCCCCAGTTAAAACGTGTCGGAAAAAAGAGTTTTCAACCAAATTTAAGTTTCATGGCATAGACCCCCCCCTTCCCTGACCCACAGATGGCCCAAACCTGCATGACCCCGTTTAAAAAAAGTCCCAGAAAAAGGAGTTTTTCAACCACCATTTAGTTTCACGGGACATTGACTATACTGTGCGGGGCCACAGCATGAGCCCAAACCTGCAGGACCCCCAGTTTAAAAAGTCCCGGAAAAAAGAATTTTTAAACCCACCTTTTTAAAGTTTCAGGGACATGGGATACCTGCCTGAGCCACACTGACCCAAACCTGATGACCCAGTTAAAAAAGTGCCAAAAAAGGTTCTTAAACCCACCATTTTATTTTCACTGGACAATACGTCCCCCCTGGTACGCTTGCCCCTGTTGAGGCGGCCCAAATTTGATTCACAGAAAACTGGTGGTTAAACGTCCTGTACCCCCCAGGTCCCCCTTTTCGGGCATTCTTTTTTTTTTATAAACGTGCTTGTCAAGTTTTCCTGACCTACTTTACTTTCAGGGGTTTTTTTTTTACCAGTATTTTAAAATGCATTTTTTTTGTAGTTTAATTCTAGAAAACACATTTTTAAAATGGATGGAATCCCACCATGTCTTTGTTTCTCTTTTTTTAATTGTTTAAATTGGGGGTCTCAATACAGGGATTGATTTGCTATGTTAAAGATTTTCAAAAAAAGTATTTTGCAATATGTGTCCATTAAACAGTGTCCACCATTTGTTTCGCGCCCCCATACCCTTTGCCACTTTGGCAATTGTGAAGAACAAATTTGTTAGAAACAACATTTTTATTATAATAGGACCGTAGTATAGCTGCAGTCACAGCAAATGCCCCCAAAAAATTAAAGCATGACCCTTTACCACTTTGGGCAAATTTTGAAGAAAAATGTTGTTTGAAAAACATTTTTTTTTGAATTGGGCCCGTGTATTGCTGATTTAAATAAAAAAAAAAATAAATTTTTATTTTTAAATTTTAAAAAAAAAAAATAAAAAAAATTTTTTAAAAAAAAAAAAACCATTTAAAAGCCATGACCCAAAAAATTAAAATATGACTTCTAGCAATTTTTAAAAATTTGTGAGGGGAAATGCCACTTGAAGCCAATTTTTTTTCCCAAAAGGACCCAAAATTATTCTGTATCTTCCAGCAACATCCCCCCAAAAAAAATTAAAAAATATGATTTCTAGCCACTATTAAAAATTGTGGGGGAGAAATCCACTTAAAAGCTAATTTTCTTTTCCCAAAGGACCGGGATTTTGCTTATCCCCAGAAATCCCCAAAAATTATAAATGACTTTCAGCCCAATTTTAAAAAATTGTGGGGGGAGAAATGCCATTTAAAAAAAGCACATTTCTTTTCCCAAAGGGCCCATGATTATTGGTACTCACAGAAACATGCCCAAAAATTAAAAATTTTAGGACTTTAGCCCTAAAAAAAATTTTTTTGGGGAGAAATCCCATTAAAAAAGCCACATTTCTTTTCCCAATGGACCATGATTTTTGCTGACCACAGACCATCCCCCCAAAAAATTATAAAAATAGGACTTTCACCACTTTAAAAAAATTGTGATGGAGAAATGCCATTAGAAGCCATTTTCTTTTTAAAAAGGGAACAAAATTTATAGCTGTTCTCCAGCAACAAAACCCCAAAAAAACCCTTTGACAATGCGAAAACTTCAAAAAAAAAAAGTGAGTAAATGGAATAGGGTTTTGTCATAAAAAACCCTTGTGTCTTTTACAGTCTCCTCACAGCAAAACCACAAAATAAAATTTTGGGAAAAAGAGAATAAAAATTGCAGAAAGAAATGTCATTTAAAAAAAAAAATTTTAAGAGGCCCTTTTCGTTTAAAGAGGAAATGTGAAATAGACCGGCAACAAATCAGTGACTGGCAATTGGGGCCACAACATCACAGAGACCCATGCCTGATTCATCTTGTGAAAGAAAAAGATCCCATTATCTTGGAAAGCCGGTGGTTTGTCGTAATGACCCCCCAGTGTTGTGAAGGTCCCCAGTTTAGTGGCTGTGGTCGGGAAAAACCCCTCTATGGCGTGGTGAGCGGCTGGGCCCATCGCCCTTTTGGATACCCAGAAGTCTTTGGGCCCGGAACACACAAAAATTGGTTTTGGACGAAAGATAGTCGGCACCATGTTCTAAGCTGGCTTGTGTATTGGAGTGGCCCTGCATTGCATGCTTTGGTGAGGTGGTAAAAAAAGATTGCCAGAGGACACCATTAGGCTTCTGCCCCTTGCCTGCTGCTCCCGTTTCGGTACGGGGACTCTACTACTGACCCTCGTGATGTTGTTCCACCGGGGACATTTGGGGAAGTGAACGACGCAACAGATGTTCCAGTTGATCCAAACACATGATCTCCCTTTTTCCCGCATTTTTATCTCTATTTGGGGGTGGAAGGAATTTTCTAGTTTTGTTTTTTACCGGGGGTCCCTGAGGGTGGCCACCCAGTAACTGTTGTTATTTTGATGGCCTTTAAACGAGGATATGTTGGAGGAAATGGAGCAACCAAAACATCATGTGAGGTGGAGCCTTGATTCCCAAGCCCTTTGGGGCGAGGGGCATAGCAAAAAAAGATCTTCCTTTATTTCTCCTCCGCCCCAATTCGGCCAACCCCTTTCCAGGCAGGGAGCGGTATGCGGGGTTTGGAAAACCTCCTTCCTCCCCCTCCCCAAACCCCCGGGGACAGCTTCAACCAGCCCTGACTTCCCCGTGATGAAAACCCGAGAGCTGATGCGGCTGCCAGCCCTGGACCCCGAACCACTGCCTAATAGACCCAAAAAAGAGAAACTGTGGGCCTTGTGGATTTTGAGGGGAAAGGCTCCCTGTCCCCATCTGTGTCCGTTCCTCCCCCGTCACTGGCGGGACCTTTTTTCAGGGTCCCCAAAGATCATTCCAGAACTAAGATCACCACAATGTCAGCTGACAAGGCATCGTCTGCCTGACCATTTTGGTGAATTCTTCAAAACGGCAAGGATGGGCGAGTTTCACCCGCCTCCACTCTCGGTGGCTCAACCCCCGAGGTCCCACTGCTGCTTTCAGGCCCTTGTCATTCGACTGCGTAAATGGTTGCGTGTCCACAATCGTGGAGCATGTGGAGGGGGAATTCCCGCGTTTGCCCCGCAACAATGAGACAGTTGACGGGTAGGCCGGCTGGCTGCAAGCGCCAGGCGGGACGAAGCAGGGTGCGAACGGCGGAAGTGCGAATTTAGGGCCACATGTATGAATCTCGCCGGGTCGGGGCGCACCTTTCCGCTAGTTTTCCGGCGGAATCGGCGCTTGATTTATGTCGGGGCCGGGGCGCGCTCATACATACAATGTAAAGTCCGCCGCACCTCGCCTGTGTTTTAGGCGCAGTGTGGGTCTGAGGTGCAGTGCGGGGCTGCGCCTAGGATTCGGCGCCGGAGGTAATGCACTCATACATGCGGGGGAAAAGTCCGCCGCGCCACGCCTGTGTTTTAGGCGCAGTGCGGGTCCGAGGCGCAGTGCGGGGCTGCGCCTAGGATTCGGCGCCGGAGGTAGCGCACTCATACATGCGGGGAAAATTCCCTGCGCCTCGCCAGTGTGTGTGGGGCACAGTGCGGGGACATGGGCGCAGTGCGGGACTTAGGCGCCGTGCGGGGCTGCACCAAAAAACAGTTCCGATGCGAGACAGGCTGGAACAGCGAGAAATCATTCCAGATGCCGGTGCGGAGTATGAATCAAAAATCGCCTTTATATAGGCGTTCAACATTCTCAGGAAAAGAGCTGAAACCTAAAAAATAAAAAATACATAAAACAACATCACTTTCCAATATCCTAATTCAAGAATTAGGATATGGAAATTGCCGGGAAATACAGTAATTCACAATCAGAACGCTATTCTGATTGGTCGGCATAAACTGGCCACTCAGAATAGGAGCGACAGTGAACCATTGAAACCTATGGGGAAGTTTAGACCAATCAGAATCCACGGCGGGATAGTTCAAAATACAGTAAAAATGCTGAAAAGAGTTGATTGGTTAAGCTACCGGGGACTTGTCTATCCCAGCCAATCAGAGCGCGAGCTACTTCTCTCATTATAGTCTATGGAGATATGGGCGGACTGAAATCTCGGCACTCAGCGCCGTGCGGCATGAAAATAATTTTTATTAAGTGTAAAACATTATCAGATAAAGAGCTGAACCCTTCTTTACAAATAAAGCAGTTAAAAACCCGAACAACGCGTTTGTCGCCGAGACCGGCGCTACATAGGGAATTGCAATAGAGAGAATCGCCGGGAAATACAGTAATTCAAATTGTTTAAGCTATTCTCATTGGTCGGCAGAAGCCAGCCAATCAGAATAGGAGCGACAAAGACCCATTATATCCTATGGAGAAGTTTGGACCAATCAGAATAGGAGCGACAGTGGCCCATTCTAACCTATGAAGGAGTATTAACCAATCAGAATAGGAGCGACAAAGTCCCATTATATCCTATGGAGAAGTTTGGACCAATCAAAATCAAAGGCGGGACAGTTCAAAATACAGTAAAAAGACAGAAAAGAGCTGATTGGCTGAGCTAGCGGTGGCTTGTCTATCCCAGCCAATCAGAGCGCGAGCTACTTCTCCCATTATAGTCTATGGAGAGATGGGCACTCTCTGAAAACTCGGCTCTCAGCGCCGTGCGGCATGAAGTATTAATAAAAAAATGATTTTTATTAAGTGTCAAACATTATCAGATAAAGAGCCGAACCCTTCTTTACAAATAAAGCAGTTAAAAACCCAAACAACGCGTTTGTCGCCGAGACCGGCGCTACATAGGGAATTGCAATAGAGAGAATCGCCGGGAAATACAGTAATTCAAATTGTTTAAGCTATTCTCATTGGTCGGCATAAACCAGCCAATCAGAATAGGAGCGACAATGTCCCATTATAACCTATGGAGGAGAATTGACCAATCAGAATAGGAGCGACAATGTCCCATTATATCCTATGGAGAAAAATTTACCAATCATATTCAAAGGCGGGACAGTTCAAAATACAGTAAAAATGCAGAAACGAGCTGATTGGTTGAAGCGGCAGGGGCTCATCCAGCTTAGCCAATCAGAGCGCGAGCTACTTTCTCATAGAGTTCTATGGGGAAAAGAAATTCTGAGCACGCTCTGTGATTGGCTAAGTTAAAAGAGGCGCCGTTATTTGGACCAATGGGAGCGAGCGACGCTCCTATGGGTTTTCTAATGCAATCTGAAATAAAATCTGTACATGGCCGAAATCAATTATAACACTACAGAAGTTGTCCCGATGTGTATATAAAATGAATAATAATATGGGGGTAACAAAAAAAAAATATTAAATCAATAAAATCATGTTTATTTCTTTATTTTCGTTAGCCAAGGATCAATAGTATGGGTGCAATGAAAATAGAGAAATAAAAATGATTTTATTGATTTAATATTTTTTACTATTGATTTAATATTCTGATTGGCTGGTTTATGCCGACCAATGAGAATAGCTTAAACAATGTGAATTACTGTATTTCCCGGCGATTCTCTCTATTGCAGTTCCCGATGTAGCGCCGGTCTCGGCGACAAATGAGTTGTTCGGGTTTTTAACTGCTTTATTTGTAAAGAAGGGTTCGGCTCTTTATCTGATAATGTTTTACATTTAATAAAAATCATTTTTTTATTAATACTTCATGCCGCACGGCGCTGAGCGCCGAGATTTCAGAGTGCTATTCTCTCCATAGACTACAATGGGAGAAGTAGCTCGCGCTCTGATTGGCTGGGATAGCCAAGCACCCGCTAGCTCAGCCAATCAGCTCTTTTCTGTCTTTTTACTGTATTTTGAATTATCCCGCCATGGATTCTGATTGGTCAATCCTTCCCCATAGGTTTTAATGGTTCACTGGTTTATGCCGACCAATGAGAATATGGGTTTCAGAATTTGAATTACGTATTCCCGGCAATTTACAATATCATAATTCTTGATATTGCGCCGTTCTAGAGTTTTGTAAAGTGTTTTTTTTTTTTTATTATGTTTATTTTTTATGTTCAGCTCTTTCTGACAATGTTTTTCCGCCTTTATAAAGGCGATTTTTTCGGAATCATACTCCTGCTGCATGGAGCTGAGCGCCGAGATTTCTGTGGTGATCTTCGATCCGCTTCCTCGCATGTTCCGATCCTGCTTCACATTGCCTCTGTCGGAGCATTTAGACCAAAAAAAACCTGGTCTGCCTGTCGGAGCTGCCGAGCGCTGCACTGCGCCTCGCTTTGCCGACTCTCCATCGTACATGCCTCGGGGTTTTCGAGCGCGCCGCGTCCCGCCCCGGAACGCCTACCCCGCGCCCACACCGCGCCCACTGCCCGCCCCTTCATGCGGGGCGCAGCTGAAAGTGGCGAACACTGCGCCTAACACTGAATCCCCGCGTCCGACAGCGGGATTCGGGCTGGGAGGCGCAGTATACGCCAGAAAACGGGCGAAAAGCCCGTTCATACATGTGGCCCTTAGACTTCGAGCCTTCCTCAGCAGGCAGTCCAGACCCGGGTAGCTATTTAGAAATTTCTGGACGACAAGGTTCATGACATGTGCCAGGCAAGGGATGTGCTCTAGCCTACCGATCTTAAGGGCGGCCAGCAGATTTCGCCCGTTATCGCACACCACCTTGCCAGGCACAAGGTTCTTGGCACCCAGCCATGGCTCGGTCTCGTTGCGGAGAGCCGTCCACAGCTCCTGACCTGTGTGTGGATGGTCTCCAAGACAGATTAATTTCAACACGGCCTGGTTTCTCTGGGCACGTGATGCCACCAGAGGACCTTGGGGTAAAGAACCCTGCACCATCCCTGCGGTTTTGAAGAGCGTGCGCCGAGCCTGAGAGCCACCGTCACCCCCAGAGACATCCACCCAGCTCACCCAGTGAGCTGTCACAGAGATATAGCAGCCTAGTCCATGTGTCGGTGGCCAGATGGACTTTTCCGGCCACAGATGCAGACAACGCGCTTGAAATTTTAGATGACACGTGGCTGGCCAGGGCAGGGACGGCTTTTCTGGCAAAGAAATGCCTGCTCGGCATCTGGTATTGGTGGCAGGCAAGGGCCATGACGTGGCGGAACCCATCTGTGTTCACCAGACGGAAAGGCAACATTTCCAAGGCCAAAAGCCTGGCAATGCCGATATTCAGGCTTTTGGTTTTGGGATGGTTTGGGTTAAAGTGTTTCTTCTGCTCCCAAACCTGGAAGACAGAAGGCTGGCTGCTAGACTGGCCGCTGTACGGCGTGCAGGTCATCAAACTGGCGGAAGGAGAAGGGTAGGATGAGTCTCTGGTGGTGCTGGTGGTATACTCGGGCGACGGTGGAGACTGCAGCGGCGGCTGCTCCCTGATCATGACTTTGAGAGACATGGGCAGCTGAGGACCGCTGGGTGGTGGCGGAGGAGGAGGAGGCAGAGACAGAGGGTGTGACAGTGGTTGGAGGCCCGGCGTCGGTCTGGCCTTTTTTGGCCAAGTGTTGCCTCCATTTCAACTCATGCATTCGCTGCATGTGACTAGACATGTTGGTGGTGGTTAACCACCTAAGGTTCTTGCCTCTACTTATGCGTTTATGGCAAAGGCGGCATATGACATCGCTGGGTGAATCAGAGGCTTGCTCAAAGAAGGCCCAGACTTGAGAGGTCCTGGACCTTTTTGACGGCGATAAGCGAGGAGCGGGGTTTGCGCTGACTGTGGCTGGCGGAATCATATCAGCGGACTTCTGCGATCGCCCTCTCCCTTTTTGAGGCGGAACCCGTACTGACACTACCCCATCGTCTTCCTCCTCGTCCAGTGATGAAGCACTCACAAGCAAATTCTGCTGAAAAGACCACGTTGGATCCGCAATGTCGTCATCATCATCATCAACACAGGTGACTTCGTCGTCCTGACATTCTGCATCCAGGAGCTGCGGGTTACAAGCAAGAGGCACTGCAAGGCGTTGCCGACCGCCCGGGATTTTTGCCGATTGACCGGCTTCCTTCTCCTCCTCTGATGGCATCAGTAACTGGGCGTCAGAGCAGACTAAATCATCCTCTTTGGCCTCTTGATCTTTTAACATGCCTTCTGACCCCAACCGCATTTTGTCATCAAAGAGGTCTTCAGAAAATGGATTATCCACAGTGGTGGGTACACGAGTTGACATTTGGGCTGCTTCATGTTTGACGGATGCTGATGATGACATTTGTGGCCGTGACTGGGAGGACGAGGTAAGACTGCAGGATGCAGTTTGCATTAACCACTGAAGGACAGATTGGCGACGCTGTTCGTTACTGAGATTCGCAGGGGCCTGACCCAGCGATGACAGGCCTGACGGTCCTGCAACTGACGATCCGCTGGCATGCGTGTTGTCGCCAGCACTGGAAGGAGCATCTTCTCTCGTACCTCTACCTCCATGTCCTACCCCCCTCTTTGCTCGCTTACCACCTGAATTTCGCTCCATGTTCATAAATATAAAGATTTGAGAAGGTATGGAAGAGTTTTGGAAAGTCTCTTATTAAAAGACAGCAAATCACAGCTATTCTCAAATCCCTCAAATCAAAACAAAATTGCTGGATTCAAATTTAACTGCAATATCCCTCTATCAACAAAGCTTGACTGACCAAAAGTGAAAAAACCACCTGTCTGAAATGTATACAGATTTTAAAAGGTAGTTTTGGCACCTTTCAATTCACCTGTGGTGACTACAAAATTGCTGTATTCACATTTAACTGCAAAGTAGCTCTATCAACAAAGCTGGCCTGCGCCAAAGTGAAAAAACACATATCTGAAATGTATTCGGATAATAAAGGTATTTTTGGCACCTTTCAATTCACCTGTGGTGACTACAAAATTGCTGTATTCACATTTAAGTGCAAGGTGCCTCAATAAACAAAGCTGTAGTGCGCCAAAGTGAAAAAAGCACGTATCTGTAATGTATTCGGATAATAAAAGGTATTTTTTGGCACCTATCAATTCACCTGTGGTGACTACAAAATTGCTGTATTCACATTTAAGTGCAAGGTGCCTCAATGAACAAAGCTGTAGTGCGCCAAAGTGAAAAAACACGTATCTGTAATGTATTCGGATAATAAAAGGTATTTTTTGGCACCTATCAATTCACCTGTGGTGACTACAAAATTACTGTATTCAAATTTAACTGCAAAGTAGATCTATCAACAAAGCTGGCCTGCGCCAAAGTGAAAAAACACGTATCTGAAATGTATTCGGATAATAAAAGGTATTTTTTGGCACCTATCAATTCACCTGTGGTAACTACAAAATTGCTGTATTCAAATTTAACTGCAAAGTAGATCTATCAACAAAGCTGGCCTGCGCCAAAGTGAAAAAACACGTATCTGAAATGTATTTGGATAATAAAAGGTATTTTTGGCACCTTTCAATTCACCTGTGGTGACTACAAAATTGCTGTATTCACATTTAACTGCAAGGTGCCTCAATGAACAAAGCTGTAGTGCGCCAAAGTGAAAAAACACGTATCTGAAATGTATTCGGATAATAAAAGGTATTTCTGGCACCTTTCAATTCACCTGTGGTGACTACAAAATTGCTGTATTCACATTTAAGTGCATGGTGCCTCAATGAACAAAGCTGTACTGCGCCAAAGTGAAAAAAAAAAATAGAATAGAGGCAGCACTTCAAAAAAAAAGGTTTATTCCACCCAAAGAAACAGCAACGTTTCGGTTCTGAACAGAGCATTTTTCAAGCTGAACAAACAGTGACATGTGAAGCAATATATAGTGCATAGTGACTACATCAATTAGTGATACAATTATTCCATCAAAAAGTGTAAACAGTAAATATTTTGCAATCAAAACCACATAATACATAGTGTTAATACATAATAAATTGGTGTTACATAATGAAGTGTCATCAAAAATCATGTGTGATAAATATATAGTATTGAAATGCATATACACAAAGTGTACTAGTGTAAATGAGCTCAGTGATTACATGTGAATAACATCGATCAGATGACAGCTTTAATTAATACAAACTTACTATCTGGAGTGGAATCGAGCCGCTCACTGTTCCGGCGTCCTCAATAATGCACCGCGCACGCGCGGACACAGAAGCCACGTGGGCGCAATAACAACAGAAGCCGGTATAATGGCATGCACAATAATGAATCACGCTCAACTTAGACCTGCGCTTGCGCAAAGCAACGCCAGCATAGACAGAATCTCTGCGTCCTTATGTAATAAAAGGTATTTTTGGCACCTATCAATTCACCTGTGGTGACTACAAAATTGCTGTATTCACATTTAAGTGCAAGGTGCCTCAATGAACAAAGCTGTAGTGCGCAAAAGTGAAAAAACACGTATCTCTAATGTATTCGGATAATAAAAGGTTTTTTTGGCACCTTTCAATTCACCTGTGGTGACTACAAAATTGCTGTATTCACATTTAAGTGCAAGGTGCCTCAATGAACAAAGCTGTAGTGCGCCAAAGTGAAAAAAACATGTATCTGAATTTTTTTCGGATAATACAAGGTATTTTTGGCACCTATCAACCTGTGCTGACTACAAAATTGCTGGATTCTAATTTAACTGCAAGGTGGCTATATCAACAAAGCTGGAATGGGCAAAATTGAAAAAGAACACCTATCTGAAATGTATACTGATAATAAAAGTGGAGTTTTGCACCTAACAAAGAGACCTGCAGTTACTAGAAAATATGTGTATCCTAATATAAGTTCAGGCTGCCCAATATCCAGGAAATATTTCAATAGAAAACTGTTAATAATAAAGCTATTGCAGTGCAATGTCTACACTAAGTCTTGGTAAACTATATCCAGTATTCTTTATAGAGCTTGTCTGTGTTCGCCCGTGACTTTACAGCGGTAGATGCTCCTTTAAAATTGTCTACCTAACTACATAAAATCTTCCAATCTCTGATCTAACTAAGTTGTAAGGATCACAGCTAACAGTAGAGCTTTCTCTGTGAAGAAATAGATTAATTTCGCTGAGCTGTTTGGACACAGGCAGAGCGCACGTCCTACTGCTATGAGACCCCTGAGAGACACTGATCTGAACAGGAAGGGCTGTTCTATATAAAACGGGGTCAAGTGATTTTTTCAGCCAATCGCAACCATACACACCCAGTCAATGACGTCGCACAAAACATCTCACCCTGCTCTATTTTGTAAGCTGATTTGCTGCCGCCAAAATGACAGGAAACGCCCGAAAAAATTGCACGAATTTAATAAATGATGCACAGATTTTAACCTAAATTATCGCATGATCTAAAAATTTTGATCAACATAAAAACTGTGCCGATTTCAACTTTGTCGATAATAATCGCTCAACACTAGTAATAAGGGATGACATTGCGATCTGAACATTATCAATTACTACCATAAGATAATAAAAGTACATTTCTAAACACATTTCATCAATACTGTTTATATATACACTCACCGGCCACTTTATTAGGAACACCTGTCCAACTGCTCGTTAACACTTAATTTCTAATCAGCCAATCACATGGCGGCAACTCAGTGCATTTAGGCATGTAGACATGGTCAAGACAATCTCCTGCAGTTTAAACCGAGCATCAGTATGGGGAAGAAAGGTGATTTGAGTGCCTTTGAACGTGGCATGGTTGTTGGTGCCAGAAGGGCTGGTCTGAGTATTTCAGAAACTGCTGATCTCCTGGGATTTTCACGCACAACCATCTCTAGGGTTTACAGTGAATGGTCCGAAAAAGAAAAAACATCCAGTGAGCGGCAGTCCTGTGGGCGGAAATGCCTTGTTGATGCCAGAGGTCAAAGGAGAATGGGCAGACTGGTTTGAGCTGATAGAAAGGCAACAGTGACTCAAATAGCCACCCGTTACAACCAAGGTAGGCAGAAGAGCATCTCTGAACGCACAGTATGGCGAACTTTGAGGCAGATGGGCTACAGCAGCAGAAGACCACACCGGGTGCCACTCCTTTCAGCTAAGAACAGGAAACTGAGTCTCCAATTTGCCCAAGCTTATCGAAATTGGACAGTAGAAGATTGGAAAAACAATGCCTGGCCTGATGAGTCTCGATTTCTGCTGCGACATTCGGATGGTAGGGTCAGAATTTGACGTCAACAACATGAAAGCATGGATCCATCCTGCCTTGTATCAACGGTTCAGGCTGGTGGTGGTGGTGTCATGGTGTGGGGAATATTTTCTTGGCACTCTTTGGGCCCCTTGGTACCAATTGAGCATCGTTGCAACACCTTGTGGAATCTATGCCACGAAGAATTGAGGCAGTTCTGAAGGCAAAAGGGGGTCCAACCCGTTATTAGCATGGTGTACCTAATAAAGTGGCCGGTGAGTGTACATTGTAGTCTATAGTGAGACATAATAATAATAACAGTTATAATAATAATAATAATAATAATAATAATAATAATAATAATAATAATAAAGAACTGGACAACCCGTTTAAAGACCTTTATATAAACCTTTCATCCCCTCCTTCCTCAAACCTCCCCCGGCCCATACATCCCTAGCTTGCTGGTTAATGTCCACTGTTTCTCATTTTAGAGAAAGAGGATTTAACTTTCAACATGTTGTTATAGCTGCACAGGTGTGCTAGTGGCACATCAACTCAATATGGACTTTTGAACCTTTTAGGAATTGTCTATCACTGCTATACTTGATGAAGTATACTTAACGTTCACTTTCTTGTTGTTGTGAAAAGAAAAAGTCATTGTATTGCACTGTGAATTCAATGCATAGAAAAATATGTTTTTATGTTTTATATTATCTGTGGAAAATAACATCTCATTTTAGAAGTTCATTGGTTTATTTACTAATTATTGAAAACTGTTAAATTTGACTTGATGTCAATACATTTTAGTAGTTTTACACCATAAAACTTGGCAACTAAGACAATGCCTTTAATAAATACATCATCTACAGTAAATAAATTGTTTAATATAATTACTAGAATTAGTCTCCTGAAATAAATTCTGACTATTTATGGTAAATAGCATAAACATATCAGTTCTGAAAATTAATCATTCAAATACCTCTGTATTCCATCTACAGATGGTCTGATGGAGTTCAACAAAGTGCTCAATAGTATACAGTCATGGCCAAAAGTTTTGAGAATGACACAAATATTAAATTTTCACATGATCTGTTGCCCTCTGGTTTTTATGTGTGTTTGTCAGATGTTTTTATCACATACAGAAATACAAGTGCAATCATATTATGATTAACAAAAGCTTTTTTTGACAGAATGAGTTAATGCAGCAAGTTAATATTTGCAGTGTTTACCCTTCTTCTTCAGGACCTCTGCAATTTTCCCTGGCATCCTCTCAATCAACTTCTGGACCAAATCCTGACTGATAGCAGTCCATTCTTGCACAATCAATGCTTGCATTTTGTCACAATTTGTTAGTTTTTGTTTGTCCACCCGTCTCTTGATGATTGACCACAAGTTCTCAATGGGATTAAGATCTGGGGAGTTTCCAGGCCATGGACCCAAAATCTCTATGTTTTGTTCCCTGAGCCATTTAGTTATCACCTTTGCTTTATGGCAAGGTGCTCCATCATGCTGGAAAAGGCATTGTTGATCACCAAACTGCTCTTGGACGGTTGGGAGAAGTTGCTCTTGGAGGACATTCTGGTACTATTCTTTATTCATGGATGTTTTTTTAGGCAAGACTGTTAGAGAGCCGATTCCCTTGGCTGAGAAGCAACCCCACACATGAATGGTTTCTGGATGCTTTACAGTTGGCATGAGGCAAGACTGGTGGTATTGCTCACCTTGTCTTCTCCGAACAAGCTGTTTTCCAGATGTTCCAAACATTCGGAAAGGGGATTCATCAGAGAAAATGACTTTACCCCAGTCCTCAGCAGTCCCACCTCCCTGTACCTTTGGCAGAATATCAGTCTGTCCCTGATGTTTTTTCTGGAGAGAAGTGGCTTCTTTGCTGCCCTCCTTGACACCAGGCCTTGCCCCATGAGTCTCCGCCTCACAGTGCGTGCAGATGCACTCAGACCTGCCTGCTGCCATTACTGACAAGCTCTGCACTGCTGGGAGCCCGATTCTGAAGCTGAAACACTTTTAAGAGACGGTCCTGGCGCTTGCTGGTCTTTCTTGGGCGCCCTGGAGCCTTTTTGGAAACAATGGAACCTCTCTCTTTGTATTCCTTGATGATGCGATAGATTTTTTACTGATGTTCAAACTTTCTAGCTGCTATACTCTTTGATGTTAGGCAAGTGATGTTCAGTGCAATGATGACTGCACGTGTTTCTTTAGAGATAACCATGTTAACAGAAGAGAAACAATGATGCCAAGCACCAGCCTCCTTTTAAAGTGTCCAGTGGTGTGATTCTTACTTAATCATGACAGATTAATCTCCAGCCCTGTCCTCAT
Organism: Phyllomedusa bahiana; assembly: GCA_025379985.1. Classification (NCBI taxonomy): domain Eukaryota; kingdom Metazoa; phylum Chordata; class Amphibia; order Anura; family Hylidae; genus Phyllomedusa; species Phyllomedusa bahiana. The sequence goes on from JAODAL010011764.1 coordinate 59,309, forward strand.
CAACAACCACACCTGTGTTAATGGAGCAATCACTGAAACGATGTTAGCTGGTCCTTTTAAGGCAGGCCTGCAATGAAGTTCAAATGTGTTTTGGGGGAAAAAGTTCATTTTCTAGGCAACTATTGACTTTGCAATTAATTGCTGTTAAGCTGATCATTCTTTATAACATTCTGGAGTATATGCAAATTGCCATTATAAAACCTGATGCAGTAGACTTTGTAAAAATTAACATTTGTTTCATTCTCAAAACTTTTGGCCATGACTGTAGGTTCCTGCCCTTTGAGCTATTATGCAAATACAGGAAAGTTTCATGCCCATAGTAAAACATCATTACTTCAGGGAGAAAGAAACTTAAAGTTTAGCCCAGGGGACTGAGTGTTAGTGCTTATAGTCTAGAGCAAATTCCTTGCCAAATGGAAAAGCTTGAGAGATTAATTAAAAAAACTGTAACCTCTACAGCTCTACAGTATTATGTAAATCTAATAAAACTTTAGAAAGATAAGGACTTGCCTTGCCTGCCAAACTAAAAATGGACATTCAAGATGACAGAGTTGCAGAAACTTTGTCATGGTCATATAAAAGCAGTACAAAAAGTTTTTACAACAAAACAAGGCTATATATTCTGATTTGCTAGGTCTCGCCAAGGTTGTGGAGCAAGGCTTATTGTTAAAGATTATAGGGGATCATTTTCAGGTAGAAAGGTCAGAAAAGCTTCTAAAGACTGTTTAGGGAAGGATACACCTGTTAGGAATGAATAGAAAATTTAGCTAGGTATGTTAAAAGAATGTAGGTAGATTTTTAAGTAAATAGTGGGCAAGCCATGTGGGTTTTAGTGATTGACTTGAAGGTGTTGAGTAATTCTCTGGGTGTAACCAGAAAAACCAAAGAATCCTTTTAGGATATGGACATGGTGGTGGATTTAAATAGCTGAGAAGACCATAAAACCAAGAGTTTATTTTATGCATTCATATAATGCTGTCATATTTCACCAAAATGTACAGAGTTTGTCATCGTTTATATTAGTCCTGTTCCCATGGGGCTAAGTTTTTGAAATGTTGGATGACACTTCCAGAACATACATACAGTACAAGCTCCACACAGTCCTGTCCTTGATTGGATTTAAACTTAGAACCCCAGTGCTGTAAGGCAACAATGCTAACCATGGAGTCTGCATGCTTCCAAGAATTCCTTAAAAGATTTCTTCAGTAGACTGCAGTAGAACATTCTTTAGACTTAATTATTTTATTTCAAATACACTAAACTGTACTTTTACTTTTAGAAAGGAATTGATGCAGGAGGTAAATCTTCTGGGTTGTACGTGGGATTTGGCAAAGTGCTTTTGCCTTCTAATGTTTAGAATTATGTTCATATCCAGTTATTTGATATGGTCTACAGAAATATCCTCACTCAATATTTTTTCTATTCCAGCCTAAAACAAATTACTCAGCATTGTTTAATGCAACTGGCACACAACTGACAGGTAACTGCATGAGGGAATGTTTTTTGTTTGAAAAACACTATCACTTTAGAGACTGAATGATCATTTCAATGATGAATGGGAAACATCCAGATTCCCTTCAACTGTCAGCAAGTCTTTTTATAAAAGCTCTGAAGGGCTTTAGAAAGCCCATTGGTTTGACCTTGATTTGAGGCTCACAATTGCAAAGTGCATGCCCAATATTAGCAATGGACACTTTAAAGAGGTCGTTCAGATCAAAGTTTTTTTTTTTTTTTTTTAATCTGTGCTGTAAAACACAGAGTGATATTCACCTCCCCACTTACCTGTATTCCAGCTCTGAATTTCCTGCTGCTTTCCCCCAGTCTTCTGTTTTCTTCCTTATCTCTACAGTTTACTTGTGTGCTCTGTGTTCACTTCCAAACAGTGATGTCAGGAAAAGGGCCATTAATGTTGAAGCTGCTGATGTTCTGACTGTCAGGACCAGTAAGACAACAGAAGAAGTGGGAGGAGCAGCGGGAAAGGTAGCACTTGAACGGAGATTCACGGAGAAGTAAGAATCACTTTTTTTGTTCTATAGCAGCAGCATAACATTTTGATCTGGATAACCTCTTAACAAAAGTTATTGAACAGAGTATCTTTCAATGTGAAGGAAAGAGTTCTCAGTACTACTTGTCACGGCGCACGTTTCTGCCATGGAGCAGCAAGGCACGGCAGGGGTTAATCCCTTTGTTCAGTCGACACAACCAGAGAGAGGCCGGGCTGTTGAGCTTAGGAGTGACAGCTTGGCTTCTTATCAGGTCAGAGGGTGTGTCGCACTGGCCAATAGGAGGGCCCAGAGGCCGCACCAATTGTCTGCTGGGGCGGGCTCTGCGCTTCTCATTTAAACTCACTCATTTCTGTCTGCCTTTGCCTGAGAAAGGTTATCCCTTGTGCTTCCCCTGTATTCCTGGTTCTTGCTTGTTTACTCCTGTGTTCCTGACTTCGGCTCGCCCCTCTACTACCTTTTTGTCCTCCGTTTTGTACTGCGTGACTTCCTGTGTGTTTGACCCTTGGCTTGTTTCCCGTTATTCTCCTCGTTTCCGATTTGTGGCTTTGGCGTATCCATACCGTTATCGACCCAGACTGTCTGACTCTGCGTTCCCTGATGGCCCTGTACATAGTAGTGTAGGGACTGTTGCCCAGTTGGGGTCTGCCATCTAGGGCAGCACGCCAAGTAGGCAGGGACAGTGGGCTGGGTGGCAGTCAGGGCCCACTGCACCTCCTCTGATGTGTAATTTTCTCAGGCCATAGATTACTGCTCCCCAGGTACCATGAACCCCATGACAGCACTTGGAGAGCAGATGCAGGGACTTACCCACTTGGTCCAAGACCTGGCGCTGAGGTTACAGCAACAGGAGACCTCCCAGGGTGGGAGTACTCTGACATCACCTTCCCCTTTTGTGGAACCCCCCATTCAGGTACTCAACAGGTTTTCGGGTGACAAGAGGGCTTTTCTGACTTTCAGGGAGGGATGTCGGTTGTATTTTCAACTCCGCCCACGCACTTTTGGTAACGAGGAACAGAGAGTGGGAATTGTCATGTCCCTTCTCCAAGGTCCCCCCAGGAGTGGGCATTCTCACTAACCCCTGACTCGCCGGAATTGTCTTCTGTAAACAGATTTTTTTTCTCCTTGGGACTTCTCCTTGACGACCCTGATAGGGAGGCGGTGGCCGAGACTAAACTCACCACCTTAAGGCAGGGTAAGAGGACTGTTGAGGATTATGCCTCTGAATTTCACCGCTGGTGTGTTCTGTAGGGGTGGAATGACCCAGCCCTAAGGTGCCAGTTCCTGGTAGGATTGGCTGACCATGTTAAGGACATGTTGGTAGCTTATCCTGCCCCGGGCACTCTGGATAACGCCATCGCTTTGGCAGTTCGGCTGGACAGACGGTTTAGGGAAAGATGTCGGGAACAGACCCTTTTCCCGTTACCCTGCCTTACTCCACTGCTCTGTTCTGCCACCATCCCAGATACCCCCTGAGGAGCCTATGCAGGTTGGGGCCTATTCGGCGGGTGCTGACCTCACGTGTCACCCAGGGACTGTGCTTTTACTGTGGCGGAAAATGTCATCGTATCCGTGAGTGTCCCAGAAAGAAGCCCTGGACGGAAAAACTCCGGCATCTAGGTGACTCGCGGGAAGGTCACCTAGGCGTACAGGTATTCCCTATGGTGTCAAAAAAGTTCTTGCTGCCAGTGAAAATTTTATATTTTTCTATGTGGGAATCTGGGAGTGCTTTTGTAGATTCAGGATCAGCTTCCAATTTCGTGGACGCTTCATTCGCTAAGTGGCTGGGCCTTCCCTGGAGGCCTCTAGCAGATCCTATGCCGATTGTGGCGATTGATTCTACCCCGCTGGCTAAGGGTAATATTCAGTATTGCACCCCAGAACTTGAGGTGCTAGTTGGGTCTATACATAAGGAGAAGTGTATACTGTTCATCATGGAGGGCTTACCCGCTGATGTTGTTTTGGGGTTGCCCTGGCTTCAGAAACATAATCCTGTGATTGATTGGGAGTCTGGAGAATTAATTATGTGGGGAAAGCAGTGTTTTGACAAATGTCTCCCTATTGTTTTTGGTAATGCGGAAGTAGTGCAGATTCCTGCCTTTATTCGCGATTTTGCTGAGGTGTTTTCTAAAACCCAGTCTGAGAGGTTACCCCTACATAGGTCCTATGACTGTGCCATCGAACTGTTGCCTGGGGTAAGGTTTCCTAAAGGCAGGATATATAACTTGTCAGGTCCTGAGAGAACCGCTATGAAGCAATACATTACAGAGTCTACAGAAGTGTCACATCTGGCCTTCGGTGTCTTCCATGGGGGCAGTCTTCTTCTTTGTTAAGAAAAAAGATGGAAGTCTCCGCCCATGAATTGATTATCGTGAGCTCAATAAAATAATGGTAAAGAACCAATACCTCTTACCATTGATTCCTGACCTGTTTAATCAAATCCAGGGGGCTAAGTGGTTTTCCAAGCTGGACCTGAGAGGAGCTTATAACATTATTCGTATCAAGAAGGGGGGTGAGTGGAAGACCGTATTTAATACCCCAGAGGGCCATTTTGAATATCTTGTTATGCCTTTTGGGTTGTGTAATGCTCCCGCAGTCTTCCAGAACCTGGTAAACGATGTTTTCAGAGAACTCATTGGTTGTTGTATAGTCGTATATCTGGATGACATTTTAATTTACTCTCAGGACTGGTCGTCACACATTAAACACGTGCAGCAAGTTTTGCAAATCTTGAAGGTTAACAGTTTATTTGTCAAACTTGAGAAATGTGTTTTCGGGGTTCAGGAGGTACCTTTCCTGGGATATGTTTTAACTCCTAACTCGTTTCGCAGGGACCCCGGGGAATTTTCGGGCAATTCCAAGGGGTTTTCCTCCTTCCCCCCTAAAAAACCTTGCAGGGGTTTTCCTAGGTTTTGCAAACTATTATCAAAATGTACCCAAAAAATTTTTCTTTTCTCGTTCGCCACTAACTGATTTGACTAAAAAGGGGTTAATACAGTGACTGAAACCTAGCTTTAGAAGTTTTTCGAAAGGCTTAAGCGTTTTTTTGTCACGCTCCAGGGGGTTCAATGGACTACCCCAAACCCTTCGCGTTGGGGTCGATGCTTCAAATTTCGGCAAGGGCAGTCCTACCCGGGGGTCACCGCCCTACCAATCCGGCTGTGTCTTTCTTTTCCAAAAATTCCCCTCACAAGAGGAACATGATGTTGGGAACCGAAAATTGTTGGCTTTTAAGTGGCCTTGAGAAGGGCGCCACTTCCTCGAGGTCCCAACACCAAGTCAGGGGTCCTAACAAATCAAAAAAACTTACCTTTCAGAAAACCCTAAAGGCAAACCCCGTCGGGCCTTTGGGCATTGTTCTTTACCCCTTTTAATTTTTGTCGCACTTACAGACCGGATCAAAAAAAGTTAAAGCTGACACGTTATTTTAGAACTTCTGTCCATCCTCACCTCGGGGAGGATCCGTACCCATTTTAACCGAAGGAACGCCTCAGCCAGTCCCCCAATTTACCACTGAGATTAAGCCCAACCAAATATAAAACCTGCAAATTGGCCTGCTTCAGAATTTTTTGTCTCCACCGTTTGGCAGGGTTTTTTAAAGGGGAAATTAAAAGTTTCTGTTTACCCGGTATCCAAGTTCTGGCACAAAGGGGGCCTCATCCCACAATTACTGGGGGCCTTCATTGTATTGGGATTGGAGCCACGTGGCAGCGTGTGACATTTGTGCTCGGCAAAGGGTTTCCCAGAACTCGTCCTCCGGGGAAAAAAAATTGGGTCCTCTCCCATACCCGGAAACCCAGGGACCCCCTCCCCCTAAACTTTATGACCGATAAATCCTATTTTTCTGGGGGTAAACGTCTTTTGGGGTTTGATGGGGAAACATTTTATTAAAATTGTAAATTTGGTTTTTTTTTAAAAAATTGGGGGCCGTTGCCCAAAGAACTTCCCCGGATTTTTCATAAAACACTTTGTGAACAAAAGGGTTTACCCGAAAAAATTTGTTCTGACAGGGGGGTCAAATTAGTTTCCCTTTCGGGAGACCCTCTCTTAACCCGGGGTACCACCCTATAAAAAACCCTGGGCCTTCCTTTCTGAACAATAGGCAGACAAAAGGGTGAAACCAAACCTTACAAAAAAATTTTCGTTTTTTGGGTCTCTGACCCCCCCAGGGGTTTGGGGTTTAAAATATTTAAACCTTTAAATGGAATTTTTTATTAATAATCGGGAAACTAGTTAAATTTTGGGGTCCTCTCCTTTTTTTCTGCAACTAGGGTTTTTCCCACACGAACGTTCATCCTTATCCAGAAAACTTCAAACCAAAGGGGAGGGATGCTATCTTAAAGATCGGTACAGCCTGGCCCAAAGTTCAAAAAGAATTTGGCCCAACCCCCAAGAAATCCAAAAAAAAAAGGGATGAAAAAGGCGTCTTTTTTTTTCCGGGGGTTTTTTTCTTGGGGATAAGGTTTGGGTTTTTTCACTTCCGGAAATCTTTCCCAAAATTCCCTTTGTGGAAATTGGGCTTTCCGTTTTTGGGGGTCCTTTTGTATGCAAAATTTGGTCAGCCCGGGGGCAAAGCGTCTCAATTACCCCCTTTCCCCCGGGTTTTTCATAACTTTTTTTTCCACCAGTCACTTTTTAAAAAAGGTTACATTCCTCTCTGACTTCCCCTTCAAACCCCCCCTCCCCCCTTTTACATTGGAGGGGAGTTAGAGACGTTTTTGGGCCCGTTTTAATTAGACTCCCCTAAGTGCAGGGGCCCTTAAACATTCCTTTGGTCCCCTGGAAGGGTTTTATAGTCCAGAGGAGAGGTCGGGGGTTTTTCCGGCCGGGTTTCCCAACCCCCCTGTACCTCTGAGGGGGAAATTTCACAAAATCTCACCTGACAAACCCACCCAAAAAAAAGGTCCCCCGTGCCCCTCCTAAAAGGGGGGAAAAACTGGGCAAAGGTGTCGTTTCCACCGTTTGGGAAAAGCAAGGCACGGGAGGGTTAATCCCCTGTTTAGTTTGACACACCCAGGGAGCCCCGGGGTTGAACTTAAAAGACACTCGGCTCCTAAACAGGTTAGAGGGTAAATTTACACTGGCCAAAAGGGGGGCCCAGAGGGCCCCACCCAACGTCCCGCCGGGGGGGCCCCCCTTTGGGGTTCCCATTTTAAAATCACTCATTTTTTTGTCTGCCTTTTCCCCGAGAAAGGGTTTTTTCCCTTGTTGGGTTTTTTGTATTGCGGTTTTTTGCTTTTTTACTCCCCCGTGTTTTTCGACTTTTGGCTCGCCCCTCCCACTAGTTTTTGTTTCCCCTTTTTTTTACTGCAAGAAACCCCCTAAGTTTTTTAAACCCCCGCTTTTTTTCCCCTTTTTCTCCTCGGGTTTCCCATTTTTGGGTTTTGGGGGTACCCGTACCGTTATAACCCGGACTTTGGCGTTCCCTTAAAGGTTCTGCACATAGTAATATAGGGGCTGTCACCCCCGTTGGGGGCTGCCCAACTAGGGCAGCAAAGCCAAGTAGCAGGGACAGTGGGGGCCCCGGGGGGGCAGCAGGGGCCCCCCCGGGACCCCCTCTGACTTTACATTACTATACTAAAGGTTTTCCCTTAAGGTTTAAAAGGCTTTTAAATTTGGGAATTCCCCCCGTCCCCCCAAAAAAATAGGGTTTAAAAAGGAAAAAAACCTTGGAAAAAAGGGGGGGGAAAGTCCAGTCCCGTTTTTTAGTTGGGAACCCGACAGGAAAGTAGGAGGATTATAAGATCTCATTTGAATACAAAAATTTGGTCTAATTATGCAGTTACCTTGCAGTTGTGAAATCAGCATAAAGGGAAACCCTGGGCAAGTAAAAATTTACAAACATAAAATTTTAAAAAAAATGGAGAGGGGGTCCCCCCTGTCCCCAGCTAGCCACCAAAAATTTTGTCAAGAAAAGAAACCCTTATGAAGACCCAAAATCCCGGAAACCCTGCAAAGGGCAAGGGAGAAAATTTTTTTATAAATTTAAATTTGGGTTTCCTTTGGTATAGACCCTTAATTGGGATATCCTTTCGTATGCCATCAATACCCCTTAATCCTTTCCCCTTTTTTTCCCAATCCAAAATAAAAATTTAAAATCTTTTTAAAATACCACCAATTTTTACTGGGTACACTCACAACTCATTGGGACTAAAAAACCCGGGAAAAAAAGTTTGTACCTGAGTAACCCGGGTTTGGAATTTATAAAAAATAAGTATTTGGATTACCAACCCTTTAAAAGTGGGGTTGCTTTACAAAAAATAAAAAAGTGTTTTCCTTTGCATATTAAGAAAGAGTTTGGCATTTTTTAGCTGGGGAGCTCAGGTCCTTCACATTATTCAATTTAATTATTACAAATGGTAGGTTGCAATTTTGGGCATAGGGTTTAATTTAAAAACACAAAATACAGAAAAGCAAAAATTTTACCAAAAAACCAATTTTAAGTATATACAAGAAAAGCTTTTAAATATAGACAACAATATTATTTTTATAAAATGGGATTGGAGCGCTACAAGCTATCAGACATGGAAAAGAAAGAAATGAGTGAAGTGATAGTGTTAAGGTTAGAGAGACATTTTGCTGATCACAAACATCAATGGGGACTAAATGGCAACAGCTTTTTCAAGAAAACATGATGAATATTTACGGCAAACCTATAAAGCACAGCAAATAATGAGTCTGTTATGGCTTTCAAGAAGGAAAAGTAAATATACAATAATGAAGGTAAAGTATCCAAGCAAACTATTAAACAGAGCAAATACAGTGCAGGCACGCGGGATAAACAGTATATTTGAAAAGAAGGAGATCAAGTTGACATTGTGTTAGAGGTATGTTTCTTTGTTTGGACCAACTAGCTGGTCATAAAACACTCATCCAGCTTAAAGGGAATGTGTCATCAAAAAAATGAGTCATTGTTTAAGTCCTGTTTTTATGTTAAACACATTTTTTTTTAGGAATTTTTGGTTGTTGTTTTATTTTTCATATCACTTTCAATATTTTTTAATAATTCTTAAGTCTTGCAGTTTTCACTTTGGTTCACTAGGCCTTGTTTGCACTGCTTTAATAGCAGTCACAGAGATGCTTTACAGTAGCTTCATGCACGAAGGAGACTTAAGACTGACTCAGTCCCATTCACTTCTGTAGAAGAGTTTTCTAGTCATGCTCTGTGACCTGGGAAGAAATCAGTATGCAGGGAGGTGAAAAGGTGAATTGTGACTATCTCCTTTTGTGACTGGTGGATCCTGTGTTATCTATTCACTCTTGTGCCTCCTTTCAGTTTGACCCTCTTTATGCTGATAATGAGCAGACAACTGAGAATCTTTCTCTACAGAACAGGAAGTGTCAGACTATTATTAGGCTTAGTAGCCAAAGTGAAAACTGCAGGACTTAAGAATTATTAAAAAATATTGAAAGTGATATGGAAAATTAAAAAAATATATATATAACCAAAAATTCTTAAAAAATTTGTTTAACATAAAAATGTGAGTTAAACAATAAGTCATTTTTGATGACACATTCCCTTTAAGGAATTCCTGCTGTTCATCCCAGGGGCATCTATTACATTAGATCAATCACACTGATATGTATATTATATATATGTCCCATGCCTGTTTGAGGTCCAAATGAAGTTTAAATGCAAATATAGTGTATTATATGTTCGGAACATGGTGATAGTAAACATTGAAGTATGATAATCTTTTATACATTAATGGATATCTTAGTCCTACCACTATTGCTAAGACATATGTTGTAAGAGTCAAAGTGATGCTTGCCACAGCTCTAGCAATGAAACCAGAGACATATAGAGTATTATTTGATGTACATCAGAGATTGAAATATCTTTCAATCTCCACCACCTTCTATTTCCAGAGCGATACACTGACAAGCAAAGGGGTAACAATGTTTTGAACTTTTGACTTTCAGGCTCCATATCTTACCATCCGCTACAATATTGAACATTTTATAGACAATTATCTTGGCTATCTCATGCATAAATTTAACTTGCAACTATTTGCTCCTAAAAATCAAAATTAAAATTTCTGTTATTTGGTTAGAATTTAGTAAATCCATCTTTGGCTTTCAACACTGCCTGAATCCTTTTGGACATGCCCTTAGTCAGATTTTATCATGACTTGACCAAAATATGATCCTTTCTACACATTCCCAAGGTTGGTGCATGCTGTTCGACTCACTCGAGTATTAATACAGCTTTTTCTTCAACTCTACTCACAAGTGTTCAATTGGGTTGAGGTCCAGCAACTCTATTGCATTGTCATTGAACCATTTATTTTCCTATCTCAACATATGCTTTGAGTCATTGTCCTGTTGGAACACTATGATGTCCTTTTCATACCCATAGTACTCAAGTGTAAGAAATAACTCATCTTGTAGTAAACTCACATATAGCTCATCATTGAGACCAACATCAATCCTAATCAAGTATCCAACACTTTTGGCTATGAAACAATCCCGTATCATCAGAATTCCTCCACCGAACTTGACAGTTGCATCAATTTCTTAATCCACTAGGCACCTTTTTCTTGTTTCTTCCAGACCCATTTGCACCCATCACAACCTGGTCTATTTACTTTCATCTCGTTACTCCAAATCACCCGTCTCCAGTCTACTACTGTACAATTTTCAGACTTTTTTTTCAATCTCAAGATATGACTTCTTATGACAATATTGAAATCAAGGCTTCTTCACCTTTTTCGGAACACTATTCAAGACTTGTGTAATGCATTTCAAATGGTGCTAGCACAGAATTAAGAGATTTCGCTATTACAAAGCATTCAAGCCACCTCAACTACAGTATTTTTTGCACCAGAACTGATAGAGCTTATGATGAGCTGAATTGTTGAACCCAATATTTTGCCTGGACGTCTACCTTTTGATTGGATGGACGGACTTCATTTCATATTCTTGGTACTCACATGATGCAGTTTGGCAATGTTCTTGGCTGTTATTCTGCTATCAATGAGCTTGGTGATGCTGTTACTCTTTTCTTGGGAAATCTTCTTCAGGGCTACTTCTCTCTTAGAATCAGAGACCCGTGGCTTGGGAATCAACCTAATAACACACTGAGCAATTAGAGAATGTGAGAACAAATTGTAATTTGTATTGTACAAGAAGAAACAGACTGTTCCGAAACCAAGAGAAAAACAGTAACAATATAGATACATGAGAAAAATCTGCATCACTAAGTGTATGCTAAATAGTTGTGGCATTTGGCCATTGTAGAAGAAGCAATGTCTTGGTAAACATAGATTTCCATTTGTAATGAAGATAATATCTTTTGATTTTAACCATTAACTTAAACACTTTAGGCAAGGATTCTGGGAATTCCTTTAATCTATATCCAATATATTAAACTCAAGGCATGAGGGTTGAGTCTACCCCCCCAACCTCAACTGTTTTGGTCCAGAACAGCTTTGACACAGCAAAAAGATCTGGATGCAGAAGGACCTGCTCTCAGCTTTTCCTGTAGGACACAGCTGGCACCTAGCAGATGTGGCAGAGTCAGCGCAGGGGACGGGCACCATCTTGGTTCCACCTCTCAAGGCCTCACAATGGCCCTTTGAAGGCAACCATAATTTTTATGTGGTCCTTGGTGAAAATGAGTTTAAGAACACTGATCTATATGTTCTTCAGGTGACAGTGGGTTTATTGATCTTCTATCAGGAGAATAAATTGATTTAGCTGATTGTGGTTTTAAGGAGATTAATGTTCACAAAGTCTTTGGATGTTATAATTCACAACCTGTGCCAAAGAAAGTGAATCAAATCCTTTAGGCAATGTATTTCATGTCACAGCACATGGATAACAGTTTTTGCAGCGGCGAACTCATAGCTTTGGCTGATGGCTTTCAAAGGAGGATGTAGTAATCAGGGCAGGACCAGAGGACAGCAGCTAATCATCTGTTTCATCCTGACTTAGATTAGAGTCATCCTCAGTGTCTCATCCATTTTAGCAGTTCAACTTGATTAGTATGCAAGTCTTTTCTTTTGAAATGTAGCTAATTCTCCTTACTGGTTGTAAGCTTTAGGATTATCTTAGCCTTCTTTACTTCAGTCTCTGCTGTACTTTAAAATGCTAATTTAGTGTTGTTATTTATCAGTGACTTTCCCGTTAGGTTTTAATAATTACCTACAAATATAGACTTGTAGCTGAGAAATTAGGTTTGTACAAAAAAAAAATCATGAAACTGTTCTGCATTTTTACACTATGTTTGCCATTTTTAAAAAATTGGGTAGTGATTGTCGAGGGCTGTGGTCTCCCAAAACTTAAAACATATACTATAGTTTACAACAAGTAGTGGTGTAAACAGTGTTGCACTGGAGCTCTCTGGGCCCACTAGAATCTTTTTTGGGGCCGCCCACTAACAACAATGTGTTGCAAAAATATTCATACCCCTTAAATGTTTCCTTATTTGTAAACATAACAGCAAAAAACTTAAATGTATTGTGTTTACATTTTAGTAATATTTTATTGACAGTAGCAAGTATTTGTGAAATGTCAAGAAAATGCATGTTTTTCCAAATTTTTGTTATTTAAAAAACTGAAAAGTGTGATGTTCTTGTATTCAGCTCACCTTAATCAGTACTTTGTAGGACCGCCTTTAGCTGCAATGACAGCTGCAAGTCTTTCCACATCTAGAGGCTAAAAATGTAGCCCTTTTACAAGGCACATGGACCGCAGCTGTGCTTGTCACCCGGCTCCTGGCACGCCTCGTGCCGCGGTTTGGAGCCTCTGGTGCTCGCTCCCCTGCGCTCATACTCACTCAGCCCTGTCCTGCTTCCTCCTCTATCGGCACACTGCTGTGTCTCTACCTACTTCTGGATGCACTTTCCCTGTCGACCACTATGAGCGGATGTGAGCCGGTCTCCTGGATTTAAAGGGCCAGACACTGCAGGTAAATCTCTCTACTGGCGTTTAGGCAGGAGCTTTTTAGGGATTCCTATTCCTGTCGTCTGTGCCAAGTTGTTGATGTCCATTCCCTAGTAACATCCTGTTGTGCACTCCTTAAAGAATCCTATTTACACTACCGTCTGCATCCCTGGTCCTGTCTACACCTGTCCTGTCTGATCTTTGTCTGGCTTGTGCTGTTCCTGCCAAATCTGTCCATCCTAGCTTCTGCTCCACATTCTGGCCGACTCTGTGTCTATGCCTCCTGCTACAGCTGTGACCACTAGGACCTGCATTAGGGGTAGCGACCAGGGCAATTCCCTGCGGCAAAGTCCGCTCTTCTTTGCAGTGGTCTCCAGTGGAGACAAGGGGCCCCTTAGACTCCACTCCCCAGCGTAGGCCACAGCAACTCTGTGCAGTGACCAGGGGATACACTTTCCATTTCTAGTTCCATCCTGACAGTATAACTGGGCAAGGGATCTCTCTAATCAACCATTTGCCAGCCCACAAAAGACCCCTCAGGGCTGAGTTTCATGCCCCAAAGGGAGCCCATCAAGAGAAGCTGTTAATGATGCTTCAAAAAACTTAGACCCCTTTCTCTAAAGAAGCTCTTTTTGTATTGTTTGACCGTTTGTGTAAACCCAATCGTTATCGATTCGTTTTGTCGATATGGGCAATTATCTTTAACGATTTCCATAGTCGATAACAAAATTATCGCCGATAAACCATTAAAGTCTAGGGGAGGGGAAAAACCCCTTTTCCATTCTTGCCCCAAAAAGGCTGGAAAAGCGGGAAAATTAACATCCCCCAACAGTAAACTGGATATGGCTACATCTTAGGCAACAAATAAGGCAACAAAGTCACAAAAAAAGTCAAAACTATTCACTATTCCTGTCTTATCCCAACAGTATGACCCTTAAACCTGATAAATCCCCCAAACAAAAAATGCAAAGGGCCCTTATTATTTAAACCATCATTTTACTTGAACTGGACATTGACTATCCCTTTTCCTGGGCCACAGCATGACCCTTAAAACCTTTTCTGACCCCAGATTAAAAATCCCCGGAAAAAGGAGTCTTTCAACCACCATTTTAGTTGAACTTGACTTTTGACTAATCTGTCCTGACCGCAGCAGGCCCGCAGCATGACCCTAAAACCCCTTGACCCAAAATTTAAAAAAGTGCGGGAAAAAGATTTTTTTCCCCAACCCCATTTTAGTTGAAACTGGCCCTTGACTATACCTGTCCTGGCCACAGCATGCCCCCCAAACCTGCATGACCCCCAGTTTAAAAAATTTTCCGGGAAAAAAAGGGTCTTTAAACTACCATTTTATTTTGAACGGGGACATTGACAAATCCCTTTAAAACCCGGGCCCACAGCATGACCCCCAAACCTAAATAAACCACCCATTTTAAAAAAAGGGGCGGGAAAAAAGGGGAGTCTTTAAACCCAAAAAAATTTTTATTTTAAGTGGACATTGACTATAGCTTTCCTGAACCGCAGCATGACCCTCCCCCCTGCTTTAAACCCACAGTTTTAAAAATTTCCGGAAGAAAGTAGTTTTTGAAGCATTTTTTTAGGAAATGGACATTGACTACCCCTTTTCCGGGAATTGCACATGCCCCAAAAACCCCCGCAAAGGTGTCCTTATGAACCATTAGCAGAAATTTTGCAATAAAAAAAAAAACTTTATTAAAAAAAAAAAAACTTTTTTTCCAATACTGTTTGCTGCTAAAGCTACTTGCCATTCTACGGTGATATTGTTCCACCATGCCCATTGGAATGGGGGGGGCAAACAAAACAGATGTCCCTAGTAGGTAAACCGGGGCCCTTTTTCCTGAAAACCCAAAAATTTTCCTCTTTTAAGGGGGTTTTGGGGGGAAATTTAAACTGATCAAGGCGGGTGAGGCTGAAAACGTGGATTACGAAAGGTTCACGGGCGGGGCCCGGGACTTACAGGGGGTGGGGTGAAAAGCAAGGGAGGGGCGTCTTTTCATCTTTTAACAAAAACGGGTTCAGTCGCAGGGCCCGGTTACAGGGGGTTTGCAGTGAAGCCGGGGCTGGTGTTCGTCACAAATTAAAAAGCCGGGGTTTCAGCTGCAGGGGCCCGAGTTCAGTGGGTGGGGGAGACCCCGGGCGGGCATCCGTCATCCATTAACCAGAAAAAAATTCCCTTGTGACACAGCAAGGGAAAACAGTCGTCCCTGAAGCAGAGTGGGGAAGGGGGAAGTGTGAGTTAAAACCCCCACCCTTTCCTCAGAACACAGTCAAGACCTGGGTACGTTTGGGAAAATTTTTTTGCCTCTACAGACGCTTCCCCCCTCCGTAAAAATTGCGGCCCAAATTTGACCTTCATTTGGAAATGCTGGGGGTTGAGGGCCCCTTTGTTTCCCCCGGGTTTTCCTTTTTTCCCTTGGCTTTCTTTTTCCCCTCTTTTTAAAACTCAACGTTTTGGAGGAAATTGTCCCTGTTCTTGGGGTGGCAAAATTGTGCCCCCATAAAACCGGGTCCCCCTGAATAACCTACATCTGTTCAAGTCTTCCTTACCTCCCTTGTACAATTCAGAAAAAATATTTGTATCAGCTATTTTTAAAGGGAAATTTTTTTTGGGAATTTTATTTCTAAAAACATATTGTTAAAATGGGAAATTGGAATCCCCCAGGGCCTTTGTTTCTCTTTTTTTTTTTTTTGTATTAAACAGTTGTCTCACTACAGGGATTGCTATCTTTTGTAAAAATCTTGCAAAAACAAGCCCCTTTTGGGCAATATGTTCCATTAACAGTGTCCTACCAAATTCCTGTTTTTGACAAAACCATGCCCCAAAAAAATTTTCCCAAAACATCCCCCTTTAAACCACTCTTGACAATTGTAAAAGATAAATGCCCTGTTAAAACCCCATTTTTTAAAATGGGGACCTGTAGAAACTGTTTTTCACAGCAATATCCCCCCAAAAAATTCCCAAAACTTTCCCCTTTTTGGACACTTTTTGAAAATTTTGTGAAAAACAAATGCTGTTGGGAAAACCACATTTTTTCCCAATGGGGACCTGTATATAGTTTAAATTTCACACCCAACATCCCCCAAAAAAAAATTCAAAGCATGCCCCTTTGCCACTCTTGACAATTGTAAAGAACAAATGTCTTTTTTAGAAACCACTTTTTTTACAATGGGACCGAGAAATCCCTTTTATTTCCACACAACATGCCCCAAAAATTAAAAACATAAACCTTTGGCCACTTTGACAATTTTTAAAAACCCAAATGTCGTTAAAAAACCACATTTTTAAAATACAAACCTTATATAGCCATTTCACAGCAGCATGACCCCAAAAATTAAAAAAATTACTTCTCTCCCACTTTTAAAAAAATTGTGAGGGAGAAATGCAAATTAGAAGCCACATTTCTTTTCCCAAAAGGCCCTTTGTTTTGGGCTGCCCCCTCAGAGCACCATGCCCCCCAAAACCATTACAGTGTGAAAAATTCTAAAGATAAAGTGAGTAAATAAAATACATTTTTTTCCCATAAAACCGGGTGCAATTGGGGGTCTTTTATAGTCCCTCACCGAAAAACCAGAAAAAAAAAAATTTTTTGGGGGAACAGGGGAAAAAAAATTTGCGAAAAAATTTTACCCTTTTAAAAAAATTTTTTTTTTTCAAGAAACCATTTTCCTTTTTTGAAGGGGAAATGTGAAGTAAAACTGGCAACTAATGGGTAAACCCCCCGGAAATTGGGGCCACAACATCATCAAGATCCATGCCTGTTTCCATCTTGATGAAAGTAAAAACGATCCACATTATCTGGGAAAAGCCGGATGCTTTGGGTCTGTAATACTCCCAGCTGGCTAAGGCCACTCAGTTTATACGCGGGCCTGCTGGGCAGGACAACCCCTCATGGCTGGCGAGCAAGCTCGGGCCATTCATCCTTTTTGGATACGCAGAAGCCCGATTGGACTGGAAAAATTTCCCAAAAAACATCGGTATTGAGACACAGAAAAGCCCGTGCACCATGATTTTAAAGGGGTCTCTGTGTGTCGTATGTGTGCCCTGCATTACATGTTTTGGGTGAGGTGGTAAATAAGGATTGCCAGGGGTCACCCACTGGGGCCTTTCTCCAAAAAAGCTTGCTGTTTGCCGCTGCGACTTTTTTGGCGCTCTCCCTTGCTGCCCACGTTGCTGACGTTGTCCACTATCACTTTTAAAAGAACGTGAACAGACTAAACCAGAGGGTCTCCATTTATAAAAATTTTCCAGCACGTTTTCCAAATTCCGGGCATTTTTACTCTCTTTTTGGGGTGGGTGGAAAAAAAAAGGCCCTGATTTTTGCTTTGTCCCGGGGGATCGGGGAGTGTGTCCCCCCAATAACTTTTTGGTTCAGTTTGATCCCCTTTAAAATGCGAGGATCAGGGTTGGAAAAATGGAGCATCCAAGCACCCCATTTTAGAGATGGAGCCTTTTTTTCCCAAGCCCCCGGGGTCGAGTGGCACTGGGCAAACGATCATCAAATTCCCCCAACCCTTCCCTCCTCCACCTCAAATCCCCCCCCCAACCTTTTTCCAAAAGGAAAAGGGATATTGGTAACAGGGGTGTCCAGGAAAAAACCTTTCATCCTCCTTCGCTTCCTCCGAAAAAACCACCCCCTTCAACACCCCCTGTCTTGCCTCAAAAATAAACCCTGAAAAAGTTTAGGTGCCCCCTTTTCATAGCCCGGGACCCCAAACCCTTTTCCCTAATGAAGACCGATAAAGTTTGTGAAACTTTGGGGCCCTTCTGGATTCGACGGGAGAAAAAGGCTCCGGGGTCCTATTGTGTCCATTTCCTCCTCCATCGCTGTGGGAAATGATGTTTCAGATGCCCCAACGATCTTTCCCCAAAACTAAGATCCCACAATGCTCACCCTGAAAAAGGGCAGGGAATGGTGCAGAGCTTTTTCCCAACCTGCCCTCCACTCTCGGTGGTTTCAAAACCCCCGAGGTCCGCCCCGCTTCTTGTCGGGCCCATGTGCCCACTTCATACTGCGTAAGGGCATTGCCCCGCTACCAAAATTTCCGGAGCATGGGATGGGGGAAATTTCCCCACGTTTTGCCCGTCAACAAGAGAGGGTTTTTGCCCGGGGGGGCCCGAGCTGACGCGGGAAAACCACCCCAGGCGGGACAATTTCAGGGTGCAAATGCGGAAGTGTGAGCTCGGGCCTCAGCCTTTCCTCACAGGCGCCCCAAACCCGGGGAGCACTTTAAAAAATTTTCTGGAAAAACGGGGTTTCCCAAGAGGGTTGTGCCGGGCAAGGGATGTGCTCCACCTACTGATCTTAAGGGGCCCCAGCAGATTTCGACTTTTTCCCGCAACCCCCCTTTGCCTGGCAAAAGGTTCTTGTCCCCCAAACCAGCGCTCGGCCCCCGTTGCAAGAGCCGTCCACAGCTACTGACCTTTTGTTGACACCCTCCAAGACAATTAAATTTCAACAGGGGCCTAAATTTCTTTTGGGCACTTTGATGCTACCAGGGGCCCTTTTGGGGGAAAGAACCCTGCACCACCCCTTTTGGGGTTTTAAAGGGCGTCCCGCCGAGCCTGAGACCCAAACCGATACCCCCTTTTAACACCCCTTTGACCAAAACCCCATGAGCTGCCCACAGAGATATAGGGGCCCTTTGGCCCGGGTGCTTATTTATCCATTTTATGGTGGGGGAGATGGAACTTTCCCGGGACACCAGATGCAAAAAACGCCCCTTGAAATTTTAGAAGACAGGGGGGGTGCCCCAGAGGGGGGACGGTTTTCTGGAAAAGGGAAAAGCCTGTTTTGGCATCTGGGGATTGGGGGCCCGGGAAGGGGCCAAATTTTTGTCCACCAGACGGGAAAAGGGAACATTTCCAAGGCCAAAAAACCCCGGGAATGCCCCGACCCAATTTCGGGGGCCTTTGGGCCTTTGGGGAAATGGTTTGGGGTTAAAAGGTTTTTTTTTCTGCTCCCCCAAACCCAGTAGACCCGAAGGTGGCTGCTAGAAATGGGGTTCTTTAAACTTGCAGGTCCCCCCCCCCAAAAAATTTTGAAAGGAGAAAGGGGGTTTGGGTTTAGCTGGGGGTGGGTGGTGGTACTCGGGCCCCATGGAGGCTTTAAGCAAGGCCGGGTCCTTGATCAAAGACTCTGAGAGACATGGGGAGCTGAGGAGCGCTTGGTTTATTTGGGGGGAAAGGGGGAGGAGGGGGAAAGAGGGGGTGTTACAGTGGTTAAGCCCCGGGAAAAGGTTGCCCTTTTTTTGCCCCCTGATCCCCCATTTCAACTTATGAATTCGCTGCATGTGAAAAGACAGTTGGGGGTGGTTAAAAAACCGACGATTCCCTTTCCCCTACTATGCGTTTTTTGGCAAAGGTGGCAAAGGGCATAGTGGGTGAATCAGAGGGTTGCTCGAAAAAGGCCCCGAAAGGGAAGGTGCTGCTCAGCTGATTGTTAAAAGCTCTTACTGAAAAAACCCGATTTTTTTATTACCCAATTTTTGTGGGTGCCTCAGCTTGTCTCAAAGAAATGCTTCCCTTAATTTTCTATTTTTTTGATTTTTTGGGGGAGTGGGAATCTGAAATTCCCGTGTCCTTCACTTTTTCCCCGCCTTCCCAAAACATTTTAAAAAGCTATCTGCTCACAGCACAAAATTGAATATCCCAAAAGGGGGATCTAACCCAGTTCCCCCTTTGGTAAAATTTTAAATTAAAAAACAGCGTTTTTTTTCAATACAAATACCACTTCAAATTTTTTTGGGTGCCAATTCTTTTTCCAATTTTCTTTTCCAGGTGTTTAATTTTAAACTTTTTTTTTTCTACTTGGTGACAAAAATAAACCGTCTTTTCCCCCGCCAAAAAAATTTCAATTTTCCTGTAGCATAATTCCCCAAGCAAAGGTTAATTACAAAAATTTTTTCCCCCTTGTTGTGTAGCGTAAAAAAACCAACCCCATTTAACCCCATACAAAACTCGTAGTTTTTTGGTTTTCTCAATTGTTTGGCCCCAATTTACATCCAGGGGGGTTTAATTTAAAAACATTTTTTTCTGCCTGTGGGACAAAAATAAACCCTCTTTTTCAAAGGGCCCCCAAAATTCCAATTTTCCCGTAGCCCTAAAATTTTACAAACGAAGGTTTAATTACAATTTTTTTTCTCTTGTTGGTACGTAGAAAAAAACCCCCCATTTTAAAAAACGGCAAAAAAAAGCTGGGTTTTTTTGTGGTTGCTCAATTCTTTTTTCATCCAGGGGTTTAAATTTAAACGGGGATCAGCCCCGTTTAAAATCAGTAAAAAAAATTTTTTTTTCACCGCCACCAAGGGAAAAAATTCTGTAGCATAATTCATACAGAAAAGGTTTTTAATTTAAACCGTTTGTGCTTTTTATTCAGTAAAAACAAACCCTTTTTTTTAAACGGGACATACAAGCCAATTTTTCCTGCCCATTTTTGGAGGGGCAATTTTTTAAATCCAAGGGTTACCCCAAACTTGTTACTGAGTTCATTTTGGGTCAAAAACAGGGTGTGGATTTATCATATAAAAGATTTCTTCCAAAAAAACATTGTCTGTACATTTTAGAACAAAAAAAGTAAGTCAGGGAGAGAGGGGCAGGCCTCCCTTTCCCTGCAGTGCAGAGGCACAAACATCCAGGGCCCCCGGTTTGCAAGCACAGGGAAGGGGACGTCCCCAGAAAAAAAAGGGGGCCCTCGGTTTAAGGGCCCCAACTTCCGCTGTCATTGCGGGGCCGGGGTACTGACTAGCCAAACCCCAAAGGGTTTTGATTGGTTGACTAGGTCATCCACTTCCCCCCCAAATGACATCTTGCAACCCCACCCAAGATCGGGAGGAAAGTCAACACAACCCCTTTGATGGCCCGGGCCCCCGGGGGGCGGGGCGCGGCCCCTTTACCTGACCTCAACCCCCTCTGTCCCCCTCCGTTTTCCCCCAGCCAGGGAAACTACTATTTTGGGGCTGGGCTCAGCGCCACCCATAGAGCGAGGGTGAACAATTTTTAGGAGGGGAGTCCGCAGCTACTTTGGGAGCGAAGAAATGGGGGCCCAAAATTTTCCCCCGCTTCTTGCAGTAGGCGGCAAAGTTTAATGTTGAAGTGGGATTGGGGGGTCATACCAAGAAACCGGGGATAGGACACCCCCTGACGAAAAACACAAATAGATTATGATGTGCCGGGCCGCACTTAGGAGCCGGGTGAGGCAAGGGGTTCATCCTCGGCAGGGGAAAGGGCATCCCGCTTGCAAAAGTCAAGCCAAACGGCGCAGGGAAACAAGTGGGTTTTTGTGGCCGGAGTTTTAGCAAAGGGTACAGCAGGGGAGGTCGGGAAAAAACAAAACGGGCCCCGGGGTAAAAAAACCCCTTTCCAGGTCCCAAAAAAGTGTGGCCCAGGGGCTCAGGGGCCCGGGAAAAGGCATCCGGGTGGTGGGGAAGGGGGGGGCGGGGGGGGGGGGGGGGGGGGGGGGGGGGGGGGGGGGGGGGGGGGGGGGTAAAATCCGAAAAATTCCGGCCGTGTGGGAGTTCTTTTGCTAAAACCCGGGGAAGGGGGCCAAATATGGGTAAAAAAGTAAAAAGGGAAACTTTTTGGGCCCGAAAAAATGAAGGGGTGTCCCCGGACTAAAGTTGGGCCCCCAAAGGGCCCCCGCGTCCAAAAAATGCAACGTCACAATCCGGGGGCCGGGGGAAAAGGGGGTTTAGATGTTGGGGGCCTAAACCTTTCCGCCGCAGCAACAGCAGCAGGGAAACGCCCAGTTTCAAAGCATTTCCCTTTTTAGCAATCAAGGCTTTCCCCCACCTCTTTCAAAGGGGAGCTTTTTTTTTCTTTTTGGGCATCATCTCCCGGGCCGAGGGTCTTTTTCTCCTCGCTAAACCCTGACGCCAGCAGTCGTTTTAGGGGGAAGGGGGATTGCAAAGAAAAGACCCCAACCAAAAAATTTTTTTGCCCGTTCCCCCCCCCCCAACCCCCTCCTAAAGGGGGGGGGGCAGGAAAACCCCGAACCCCTGCTCCCCGTCCAAGTTGTTGGTACTCCAAATCCCTTCCCCTTTCCCAAGGTGGAAACCGGGGACCCTTCAGAAAAACCCAATGGGCTTTTGTGCCGGGGCCGAGATGGAGAGTTCCAAGCCCTAAAATTTAAAAATTTTCCAAAAAGGAAGTACCCCCGCCTAAAATTTTTTTAAAAAAGAAGGTGGGCCCCGTCCTTTTAGCCTTTTCCCTTTTTTTTGCAAAGGGGCAAAGGGAGCGCGACGTCTGGAAACTGTAACTCGGGCAGGGGCCAGTTACATGTTTCCTTTTTCGGCACACTGGGTTTTAAAGTGCTTTTGGCCCAGGCACACCACAACTTTGGGGCAGGGGGACGCCGCTTTTTCCCCCAGTTCCCAAAATGCGGCTCCCGGCCAATGCCCGGGCCCCCCCTCCTCCTCCAAAAACCACAAACTCCAAAAACCCCCACAAGTAATGCACCCTCATACCACATTTTTGTAGGGCACCCCGCGGTGTCCCCGGGAGTTCTAAAACCCTTGGCTTTTTCCTCGGCGAACGAAATCACCAGAAAGGGGGAACGGGTTTCCCCGTTTATGCAAACAAAAAATGATGTGTGGCTTCTTTCCCGCCACCGGGAAATCGGAACCCTTGGTGGGCAAAACAATGGGAGGAACATGGTGTCCCGCGCCTTTTTCCCGAGGAAAGGGATGGCCCAAAGGGGCCCTGCATGGCGCCCCCGGGGTTTTAAACAGGTTTTTAAAAGGTCCTGAATTTTTCCAAAAGACTTCAAAAATTCTAAATGCCAGGAAATGTCGCAATTTCAAATTCCTCATTCCTTTTCAAAAACCAGGGAAAACCCCCCCCAGTTTCAGCGGCAGAACGCCCCCCCCCAACACCTCCCCCGGGTATGAAGATTCCCCATTTGGAAAAATTCCCAGCCTGCACAAATTTGGACCCCACTGTATGAACAAAAAAAAAGGCCCCTTGAACGATTTTTTTATGATCCAGGGAGACAGGATACCCCTTTTGTTTAAATTTGATTTTCAACCCGTGGCAGCTCATTCCCTGACACCCGGCCCGTTTGTTGGGGGCCCTTTTGAGGAGGGCCCGTTATGTTGGTCAAGGGCGCAAGGACTACGGGATTGAAATTTTTTACCACTTTCTTCATGGGCCTGGAAAAAAGATGCTGAAAAAAAAATCTGGCTGGGGAGGGGACTGGAGACGGGCGACTTTCATCTCCCCGGCCACAAGAGGTTTTCCGGTGGGGACTGAAAAAGGAGGGGAGGAAAGGGGGACAAAATTTGGGGCAGAAGGGATTTGGGGGTCACTTGTGCAGGGTGGCCCGCCCGCATTCTTATTTGCCCGGCTGTGACAGCCAAAATAGTCAAACATCCGGGAGAAAAGGGGGACTTCCGGCTCTCCAACCAAAGTTGGACCCCCCGCTACCAGGGGCCCCAAAATGGGAGCCCCTTTTCCCCCTAAATTTAGAGGGGGGGAAGCAAACCAAATACTATTGGGGGAAAACCTCCGTAGTCCTTTTGGCCGTGCTTTTTAAAGTGCGGCATCGTCCTCCTCCCCGACAAGGGGCCTTTACCGGGGGGTTCTTCAGCGCTCCCCCTACTACTGCCCGGGGGGCTTGCTTGGGGGAAGGTGGGGGGGTTTGGAGCATATCACTCATTTAGCAGGGAACCCAAGTCGGGGGTCCCGGTGGGGCAGCTTCCTTCACCCGCCTATGAGGAGGGGATTCCCCAAAATCAGCAGGGCCTGGAGGGAGACCCCCGACCAACAAGGGGGTGGCCTACTTGGAAAAGCACACTGCCACCCCCAAATTTGAAATCCGCTTGGGAAAATACTGGGTAACCCAAAATGGAAAAGTGTGGGCCGCAACTTGAAAAGTTTGCAGGTTTGGAAGAAGCTTTCCCGCCTGGCCAGTAATTGGGGGGCATCAGAGCGGGGGTTTTATTTCGGCGGGGCCAACGTTTTCCCCCCAAAGGAAAAAACCCCCCTTGTCCACGGGAAATGTTTGGGAAAGACTGACCTTTGTCAAATTTAATCCGGGGTGGGAAACGGCAAGGATTTTCCCCACACCCAAATTGGGCCTTTAGGGGGTCCAAAACTACCTTTAAAAAAACTCGCCTTTTAACCCCAAACGTGAGAAAATGAGACTGGGTTTCCCAAAATACCTGCCTCCGCCACTATTCTGATTTCCCGCCCCCCGGGCCCAAATGCCCAAAAAACTGCTGACAAATTTTTGCATCGCCACCAAAAATCCCTTTTCAAGGGGCGGTTTATCCACCCACCTCCACACCTGTCATTTTTCCACTTTTTCTGACCTCATGCCGGGTGTTGGGGTTTCCCGGGTTCCCTGACATCCCCCACTGTGTTCATTGTGCCTCTTTTCTGAACTCCAAGCTGTTTTCTCCTGGGCCGGCCGTCCCCCTTCCCCTTAAAACTCTGGGCATTTTTGCCACCCCTGTGGCCTACTCCCTTTTTTGCCACCTCCAGAATTTTCATTGTGCCACTGTCTGACCTCATGCCCGCCAAAGTGGCTGCGCCGGACCTAGACACTGTGCATTGTGCCCCTCTGCGCCTATCCTATTTTTTCCACCCCCAAATGTCTTGTCCCCGCTGACCTCATGCTGCTGCCGCCCTCCCTCACTCTCGTCATTGTGCCACTCGTGGCCTACTACTGTTTTCCCCAATCCAGAATGTCATTGTGCCACTGTCTGCCTCACGCTGCTGCTGTGCCGCTGCTGTCACACACTGTGGCATTGTCCAGCTGACCCATCGCTGCGTGGGTGCTGCCGTGACCACACACTGTTCGTTTTTGCCCTGTCTGACCCCATGCGCTGCTGTGGCTGCTGCGTAAACCACACACTCGTCTTTTCCACTCTCTGACCTCAAATTTCTGCGCTGTGGGTGCTGCCGGACCCACACATTGTGTCATTGTCCCACTCTGTGGCCTAACCCCGTTTTTTGCTACCTAAAAGTCCCTTGTGCCACTGTCTGACCCAGCTTTCTGTGGCTGCTGCCCTGACCCACACTTTTGTCGTTGTGACTGTCGACCTCAGCTGGTGGTGGCTGCTGCCGTGACCCACACACTCTGTCATTGTGCCACTGTCTGACCTCATGCGCTCTTGGGTGCTGCCGGACCTACACACTGTTCATTGCCCCAATCTCTGGCCTCTCCTGTTTTTGCCCCCTCCAGAATGTCATTGTCCACTTTCTGACCTCATGCTGCGCTGCCGGACTACACGCTCTGTCATTGTGCCCCTGTCTAACCTCATGCTGCGCTGTGGGGTGCTTCCCGGACCTACACACTGTTTTCATTGCCCCACTCTTGGCCTACCCTGTTTTTGCCCCCTCCAGAATGTCATTGGCCATTTCTGACCTCATCTGTTTTGCGTGGCTGCTCCGTGCCCAACACACTGGTCATTGTGCCACGTCTGCCTCATGGCTGCGCTGTGGCTGCTCCCATGACCTACACACTGGCCCCATTGTCCCACTCTGTGGCCTACCCCTTTTTTTTTCCCACCTCTAGAATGTATTGTGCCACTGTCTGACCTCATGCTGCTGCTGTGCGCTGCCGTAACCAACACACTGTGTCTTTTGTGCCACTTTTCCGCCCCTCAAGCTGCTGTGGCTGCTCCCCGTGACCTACACACGTTTTTTGCCCCAATCTCGGGCCCTACTCCTCTTTTTGCCACCTCCAAAATGTCATTGTGCCACGTCTGACCTCATGCTGCTGCTGCCGTGCCTATACGCTCTGTCATTGTGCCACCTCTGACCTCATGCTGCTGCTGTGGCTGCTCCCGTGACCTACACACTGTGTCAATGCCCCCACTCTGGGGCCTACTCCTTTTTTTTTTCCACCCCCAGAATGTCTTATGCCCTGTCTGACCTCAGCTGTTTGGTGGCTGCTCCCAGACCTACACACTGTTTTTTGTGCCCCGTCTGACCTCATGCTGCTTCTGGGCTGCTCCCGACCTACACATGGTCATTGTGCCACTCTGGGGCCTACTCCTTTTTTTGCCACCTCTAGAATGTCTTGTGCCACTTCTACCTCAGCTGCCTGTAGCGCGCCGTAACCACACACTGTGTCTTTGTGCCACTCTGTCGCCTACTCCTTTTTTTTGCCACCTCCAAATGTAAAATTGTGCCACTCTCGCCTCATTTTGCGTGGCGCCCCCGTCACCTGCACACTCTGTCACTAATTTGCCACCTGAGCCCTCAGCTTTTTTTTTTTTCCAGCATCCGGCATGACTTTATCAGGCAACATTCCTGCTTCAGTTTTTTGGTCAGTTTTTTCCTCTTAATGCCCAGGGAATTTTATAGGCGTTTTAAGAGCGGCGGGAGTCAGAGCTGTCATACTAAAACACAACATTTAGAAGACCAAAACCCAAACTCCCTCGCATATTTAAACATGGCAAAAATGTTCTACACCTCTGCAGGCCTGGGGACCTGGAAAAGCTGTTTTTTAACGTGATTTTGTCCCGAAGAGTTCAGAAAAAAGTTATTTTTTGTCGGGAAATTCGGCGAAGTGAGCGAAACGAATTTCGGGAAATTCGCCCATCTCTAGCTATAACATAAAATATCAATACAATAAATTTCAGTTTATGGCTGTAACATTTAAAAATAAGAAACAGTTCAAGGGATATGAATACTTTTGTAACACTCTGTATATACAGAAGTAAGGCTGTCAGGTTTTGGATTTCTCTACAATTGTTGCCAAAAAAGGGACACTTAGGGCCTGATGTATGAAAGCTGTCTAGCAGTAAGATTGTCTTTTTTGCCCATAGCAACCAATCAGAGCTCACCATTTCCATAGCTATATATGTAATGAAAGCTGCGCTCTGATTGGTTGTTACGGGCAACAAAGAAATTCTTACTGCTAGACAGTTTTCATCCGTAAGGCCATACGTTTTACTTTCTTAAGGACCAAGTAATTTTATTTTAATCTTCGCATAAGAGCCATTACTTTTTTTTTTTTTGCAGACATAGCTATGTAAAAGATGTTTTCTTTAACACGTTTTATTTTTTAATGGCAGCATTTTGAGGTACAAAAACGTATCTAGTAACTTTTATTAACTCTTTCAGGGAGGTGTAGAAAAAACCCTAGTAATTCTACCACTTTTTTTTGAGTTTTTAGTTCATGCTGTTCACTATATGGTAAACATGCTGTGATAACTTTATTCTATGGGTCAGTAATACCATAATTACATGGATTTTTCTTTTTTTTTACTTCTGCACTGTATTACAAGACCTTTAATATTTTTGTTTTCCCATTAACTGATCTATATTAGGGTTTTTTTTTAGGTTTTTTGCAGAATTATTTTATCTCTTATTGGTATCATCTTGGGGTACATAAGACTTTATCGCTTTCTATTATGTGTTTTAGGAAGAAACTCAGGGCAACATGTATGAAGGAAGATGCACCAAAGTGAATAGTCAAATCTCATTTTCAGTGTGTAATGCGCCGGATGTATGAAAGTGGTGTTTGTGCGTTCATAAATGGTGTGAAGTTCGACGTGCCTCGCCTATGTGTTAGACTCATTACGGAACTTAGGAGCATAAGTAATGCGCCTAACATGTATTAAGGTTATAGACAGGCTGGAAATAAGAGAGAAAGCATTAGAATATCATGTCAGTAAATAGAAACTATGGTACTGATCTTGCTTGGTGAACCACAGGTCCCAGCAATACCTGTGCTGTGCTGGCTCTTGCTGTATGTCAAATAAAGGGTGAAAGAAGCAAAAATAAATTTCAAATTTAATGTAGTAAAAATTTAAAATATAAAAATCTGAACAACATAATCAGTGAGTTATTTAATATAAAATTAGTTTATGATTTATAGGAGATATTTTTAAAATTTAGGAATTTTTTTTTATATATTAATTTTATACAGTATGATCACATTATTCATTAAATTTAAATAATTAAATTTTATATAGTTTGGTAATTATAATAAATCCCTTTTTCTTATTGCAGTGGTGTGAGTTGAAAAATAAGGGACATGTTGGCTCCATACAGCAAATCTAGCTTCACTTTGACTCCTCAGGCTCAGGTAGATCATATTCACATAGGTCTTCCTGTCAGAGCAGTTTTGCCGAACCACATTCATATATGTGTCCAATCTTACGAATGTGGTGTGACACACCTCCATAACGTGCCCAGAACGCCCCCAGAACACCCCTTCATGTTGGGCACATTTGAAAGTGTTGAGTCTTACAAACATATTTATTAGGTGCATTAGACATCGTAGCTGGCTCAGTTAGGTGCATTGTATGCCAGAAAAAGGGTGAAAAACCTGATCATACATGTCGCCCTTAATTGCAATTTTGGCCTTTTTATTTGTTATTATTCTATTTTTTTGTGCTGTTCACCATGTAATATATCACTGCAAATAATAATCCCTGTTAAAACTTAACTTTTACTTATCTTTTTTAAAAAATATTAATATCTAAACCCCTATACATTACCACTACATACCTAGATGATACAGCATACTGTGCACTATCTGCCAGTGGAGTAATCGCCCTGATAAAGAGCGGCTCCGCTTTAATGACAGACAATGTCACTACATGCGTGTATAAACACCTTTAAATCCCAGCTATCCCGACGCGTTTCCCCCATACAATTCTAGGGTTCATCAGGGGATTCAAAATTTCTCTCACTATGGAAAAAGAATACGCTATATACAACGCATATATCACAACACATGTGCAGATAAAGAGACCAATAGAGCACGTATAGTTGCAACCTTTGATGACAGAAATCTAGAAGTCACCAATATCCTCAAAAAATACTGGGGTATTTTGATGTTGGATCAGGATCTAGAGGGATATCTTCCCTCAACCCCCTCGATAACTTATCGGAGGGGTAGATCCATAAAAGATAGACTGATCCATAGTCATTATACACCAATACCCCCTCAAGGTACTTGGTTGGAAAGGAGACCGATAGGTATGTTCAAATGTGGGCAAAGATGTGTAGCCTGTCCATACATACAACAAACTAAATCTTTTACAAGTGCCTCAAATGGAAAGCAATTTTTTATACGTGATTTTGCCAATTGTAACACGGAAGGAGTAGTTTACATGTGTACATGCCCCTGCCCACTCAATTATATTGGAAAAACAAGGAGAATATTCAAGAGAAGAGTGGGTGAACATCTGGGGGATATACGAAATAGAAGAGATACGTCAGTGGCTCGACATGTGTGGGAATATCATAATGGTGAATGGGAATCTCTGCGCTTTTTGATTTTGGAAGTTGTGAGACCGTCCCCCAGAGGAGGAGAATGGGATAGACGAATCCTGTGTAAGGAGGCCCAATGGATTTACCGTATGGACTCTGTCCAACCAAAGGGCCTAAATGAGACTTTGCAATTTGGTTGTTTTATAGAATAGGCTCTACTTTGGGACCTGTCAGCATTGCTTTGCCCTGTTTGCACTCTCCATAGAGGACCACTATGGATTCTTTTTAAGTCTGACCAATGAATATGTATCAGTGTCATATTTTCAATATTTTCAATTTTTCATTATATTCATTGATTACTTACAGCTTGATAATCCAAGTCAGCTGAGGACAATGAATTTTGTACCCCGAACGTTCTTTTTTTGGCCCCCTTTTTTAAGCCCATGTTAATTTGCACGTGTTTGCTATATAATATTTGCTCAGGGAAAGTCAATTATATATGCCCCGCCACATTAGTCTTTTATTATTATATATTATGGTAGATGATGTGGTGTTGGTAGTAAGTACATCGGCTGAGGGTGGACACTGTGACATTTAATCGATATATATGGTTAGGAGCATAGCGCATCTTCATTTACAGATATGGCAACAATCCCATGAACTGCCTTTCGGACATGCGCAGTGCTTTGTTGTGAACGCCAGGCGCCGCGTGGTTCGGGCCGGCATTCAGCATATGCGCGGTGTCACTTCCGGCGATGTTAACCGGAAGTGACGGGTATCCTACTTCCGGACATGCGCAGCTGAATATCCGGAACGCCGTACAAACCATGAGCAAGAAAATAGGCACATGTGCTCAAGGGAACCTGGAAGCGAGCATGCAGTATTATTGTTTACGTGTAAACATTGGGTAATTGTTTACCATACATCTTTGGGGCCATTAAGGACATAAAAAGGGAGGCAGAGACAATAGTGCTCTGTATCCCTCTTATCTTGGGTGCCAGCGTACTAGAGGTGCTGCGGGAATTTATCGTCATTATACCTGGCAGCACTTGAGCTAAGTATCAGTTTATTCATCTAATTTTGAAGTACATGTGTTGTGATATATGCGTTGTATATAGCGTATTCTTTTTCCATAGTGAGAGAAATTTTGAATCCCCTGATGAACCCTAGAATTGTATGGGGGAAACGCGTCGGGATAGCTGGGATTTAAAGGTGTTTATACACGCATGTAGTGACATTGTCTGTCATTAAAGCGGAGCCGCTCTTTATCAGGGCGATTACTCCACTGGCAGATAGTGCACAGTATGCTGTATCATCTAGGTATGTAGTGGTAATGTATAGGGGTTTAGATATTAATATTTTTTAAAAAAGATAAGTAAAAGTTAAGTTTTAACAGGGATTATTATTTGCAGTGATATATTGGTATAAATCCTCTGTTCATATAGAATTTGTAGCTGTTCACCATGTAAGATAAATAATATGATAATTTTATAGTTTGGGCTGTTATGGCTGCAATAATACCTATTTTGGATAGGTTAAGGTTTATTGTTTTTAATTTCTGTATATAGGGATTTTTTAGTGAATAAATGGAATTTATTTATCCTTATAGACATTTTTTTTATTTATGTATTTTAAAAACGTTATTATTATTATTATTATTATTATTATTATTATTAATATTATTATTATTATGTCCCTCTAGGCACTTAAACATGCAATAATTTGATTGTTCATGTAATACCCTGCCTTACTTATGTAGTGCAGTTTACTATACCTGTCAGTATAACACTGCCCAGTAGAACTTACCTCTGGCAATGCCAAAGAAACCTATCCAGAAGTCAAACATGGAAGCCTTCACTAGGTCCCCAGCTACTATGTAAACCATTGGATCCCTGGGAACACATCACAGGGGGTGCAAATTGGATCAGAGAGGGAACCACCTTCCTCACAAACCACTTAGACGCAATGGTTATTATTCACTGTGGCATCTGAGGAGTTTAACAGCTCAGTTCTGAGGTATGTCCACTTTTAGCCATTAGAGGAGGGTTCTGGCTGTCATTAGACACCTGAGCCCCTGCTTCATCCAACACATGACACTGATGCCAGCTCACTTTTGCCCTGCCAACAAAAAATGTATTGTGATCCTTAAGAGGTTAAAAGACAACTATAAGGTAAAGAGTCGGTGGGTGATTACGGTACATTTTAATTATAGTAACCCATTAGTACAGTCGCAATCTGATATCTTGTAACAAAATGTGAAAATCTTTGAAGGATCCAGGATTTTGAAAAAGGGTCTGCTGGAAACTAGTTGTTAAAAAGCAAAACAAAAAAACCCCCTTTAACTCACCTATGAAGCCGCCACTTTTCACCATGCTCCCCGCTAATGAAACCACAATTATTGATCACATGATGCTGCAGCCAAATACCGGCCTCAGAAGTCACATGCCAAACAGAGAATTCAGAGGTTAGTGATTGTCTGTAGCATCATATGATCCATGAACATGACATCATTAACTGGGAGCATTGGAGCAGGGGTAATGCTGGAATGGTGGGTGATGGCTCCCCAAGGAAGTTAAGATTTTTTTTCTATCCTCTACCACTCAACCAACAGTTTGTTTTTATTTTTTCAAATACATAGATAAACCACTTAAGAACATATCTCTATGTGTAGACAGTCAACTTAGACTCAACTTTTTCAAGTAATAAAGATGGGTCTGTATTAGTATGTGATTTAAGGCTATGTTCACACAGGGCTTTTTTGAGTCTATTTTCGGGTAGAATACATGTGTATTCTGCATCCAAAGTACATGAATAATAAACCCACAAACTTTAGAAATAGGAAACATATGTTAAGTTCAAGTGCAGTATGTATTTTATGCTGCAGAATTATCAAAATGCACCACAAAAAAAAAAAAAAAAAAACATGCAAAACTAAAATCACTTCAGAAATACAAATGTATTCTGATTTCAAGAGAAACCAGCTTCAAAATGCATGTGTTTTATCCAGAATTAGGTTACATTCACATGGCACTATGCCGGGTGTCTTTGAATTACGTGCCGGCCCTATTCACTTGTATTATCCATGGCGTGTAAACGCCAGGTCACTTCTTACTCCCAGTGTACAATACGCGCATATTGTACGCCAAGGAAGATGGGCATAATTCATAGCTCTCTAACAGTTATGAATTACCGTAATTGCGGGATGCATTTCGGGCACATTGCAGCGCAATTATGTGCTGAAATACGCCCCTCAGTTATGCAGTGTGAACATACCCTTAGAAAGTCTTTTATATGGGTTTCTGGTATTTCAAAGCAGCTCCATTTAAGTAAGGAGACCAGAGACAAACCTATGGAAAGGCATGGCACTGTTATTGGAAGAAAATAGTCATGTTTTTCTGATTATATATTACAGAATAGCAGCTTTACATACAAATACAACATTTGATATATTATTGTTCCAGTTAATGGGGACACAAAGTCCCACAAAAAACGTAATTTTGGTATTGGGTTTTCTTTTTCTATTGTGATGACTATAGGGTATAAATAATGTTATATTTTAATAGATTGGATTTTAAGTGTAGCAGCAATAGCTAATTATATGCAATGTTTTTTTATTTCAATAACTTTTTAAAAAATTGTTTTTGTCTACTTAGGTCTCTCAGGGTACTAAGCTACTAGAGAGCATGATTGCTTGTTCACTGTTCTGCAATAGGAATATATTGCAGAGCAGTGTAGAAAAATGACTCTGCCTTAGGCGTAGCAATTTTGCAGCCATGAAGGTCTTCATTAATCCTCCAGCTATCATGACACTGTGAATATAATCCCTTACATCCATTTATCATGGCATATATGGCTCCTAAATTTACTAGCGTTGTCTAAAAGCTAGATAGCATAAACTTAGGCAGTATAAAAATGTTTGATAAATTTAGCGAATTTTTAGACTTGTCTAACTTTTTTAGACAACTATTAGGGCATGTCCCCACTGCATGGGTTTTCGGCCGGTTTTTCAGCCGGTTTGCGGTTTTTCAGACCGCCTGAAAAACCGGCCGAAAATGAGCACAATTATGTTCTATGGAAAACCCGTGCAGCAGTCCACACTGCATGGGTTTTCCGCCCGGAGGTTTTGTCGCGGCGGACCGGCGACAAAACAGTGAACATGCACAATCTTCCGTCTGGTTTCCGGACGGAACATGTGCATCTCACTGGGAGAGGGGAGGGCTGTTCTCCGCTCATCGCGGAGAAAAGACGTCCCCCTGCGGCCGTGGGGACGGCCGTGGGGACGGCCGTGGGGACGGCCGCAAAACCGGACAAATACCGGCTGGCAAACCGGCCGGTATTTGTCCACTGCCGTGCAAACGGCCCCTTAGTTGACTTACTTTCAGTTCTATTTTGGTGCAGTTTCTGCAACAGCTTATTGCAACAAGACCACACCTCTTTATGGTGAAGCCACACCCACTTTCTGCCATGCCCCTCTTGTCATAGAGGTTGCAAAACGCACTAAAGTGTCCATAATAAACACTGTTCCATGCTGTGCCAAAAATATGTTACTTTCTGGTGCATTATAAGAAAGTTTTCTGGTGCAACCACAATAGTACATGTTTGTCATTGTCTGTACATATGCCATAATAAGACATATTGATGTAGTGAATATCCTTGATAAATAACCCTTTACTGGTGAGTGGCTCTTGCTTTGGAGAACTGTATCATATGATAGATGCTGTGCAGTGCTGCATTTCTTCTTTCAGTAAAATGTGATATACAATTACAATATAATTTCAGCTATAAATACTAAAGTTTTTATGTTGACTTAAAAAAGTAATTAACGTGATATATGAAGCGGACGTAAGAAAACATGTAATTTTCATCCTCTAGATAGTATTAAATTGTGTTTTTTAATGTCCTCCATGCACTATCAATATTCTGGAATTGATGTCTGTTATATTTTTATTTAATTATGAACCATTGCTACTGAAGACCAGCATAACTCATTAACTAGACTTTAACTACAGTGATGTGTAGTACATTGTGTACTGAATTTGTCAGATGTTTGAAACATGCTTTATTTCAGGTAAATTACCCAAACATAATTCTCCCCAGCATTTATTGCTGCTGAAACCATCCTCTCCTATTTAAGAAAAATATGACTGGGCCATTAGTGCTGCTCGTGTAATCTGCCATATGCCATAAAATAACAAAATATAAGATCTTCTCTCCCGGACCAGTTTCATGTCAACCTTGTCACAAGAATAGGTTAATTATTATGTGATGTAATTATTATTTTTTTTTTAAATCCACAATTTCCAGGTGTGCCTAACCCTTTGTTTTACTGACAAAAGTATTAAGGCATACATAGAAGTCTCCTGACTGTCTAATTCTTGTAGTCTCACCATCATTAATAATATATTTGTTTATTTGAATAATTTCCATATTTCTGTCATATTACCAGTTCATATCGAGACTCACAATCTAAATCAGAATATTTTTAGAATGTGGGAGGAAAATGCAGGGAAAAATAGCAATAAAAGTACAAATTCCATTATATACTTTTACTTCTTATATTATTTTAAACAGAAATGAAAAAAAAATTGTTTTAAATATTACAGGCAGTGAGTTTCTCTGAGGCACTCATCCTCATTAGTGTTGAGTGAACAGCAAAAAGTTCTAGTTCGATTAGAACCTCGATCTTTTGTGAGTTTGGTTCGAAGTTCTATTCGAACTCAAAATTCGTACCCCATTAAGTCTGTAGGAGAAGATATTCTGGTTAAAAATTTATATCTATACAGGTGAGGAGAAGCTGGAATTACCATCCATAACAGTAAACTGGATACATGGGACAACTTAGTAAGGAAAATTTGGCTCTAAGAGTGACATAAAAAATTGAGAGGCTAAAATACTTCATTCCTTTCAATGGCTAATTGAAAAGATGTGGAAAGCTTGCAAGCAGGGGCATAGCTATAGGAGGTGCAGCGATAGTAGCTGCTATGGGGCCCTGTATCCTGAGAGGGCCAAAAAGCCCCTTTAACACATAGGAGATTTGGAGACAGTGTGTTATACAATTGCTGAACCCCCAAAACTGCAAAAACGTAACATTTGGGCACTGAGTATGATTCAGTGAATCCAAGCACTTTGTATAATATAAATTCATGTATATGAGAGTTAGGCATTATGTGAGCCTGCAAATGTCACCAAATAGCAGCTTCTGGGTGTGGGAAAGATGCAGCCAGTAATACCAAACTCCTTGACTATTGATGTCTATGGAGAGGAAACTAAGAGCAGTCTGTACAGTACAGAGAGTGGGCTGAAAATGTGGTTCACATGGCAATACAGTGAAATATTTATAACATGGTCATGTGATTTTAGCAGCCAATGAGAGCCCTACACCTCAGCAATGATGTTTTTAACACTTATCTGTGCTCTGCACTGATTGGATGGCCGCCAAAGGTGCAGAAAGCTGCCGAAACCTAAACTGAAAATGACGTGTCGTACTAGAACTAGAACTTTACTTGAACGAACAGTAAAATGTTCGGTTTGGTTCGAGTTCTTAAAATTCAAGTTCTACTAGAACTTAACTGTTGTAGAACAGTTCGATCAACACTAATCCTGATGCATAATGTCAAAAACATATAGTAGAAAGAAGTAAACAATGTAGCATGCACTCACCCTTCTGCAGGCATAGGCTCTACTCTGGTCAGTATATAAATCCTTCAGCTGGTCCACAAGGCTCCTTCACCCGCTGAACCAGGGAGAAGTGAATTGTAGAGATGCGTGAAGACTTGGAATCAAATGTTCTCCAATCCGCCTGATAGAGATAAAAGGCCTTTTGTGTGAAAACTGTCTTGGGCTAAGACTTTCTTTGTTGCCCATAACAACCAATCAGAGCTCCCCTTTAATTTCATATAGTGCTCTGAGAATATGAAAGAGAAGCTCTTATTGGTTGCTATGGGCAACAAAGAAAGTCTGAGACTTAGACAGCTTTCATACGTGTCCTCATAGAGCCTGGTGGCATTGGATAGCAGAACTTCAGGATCACATCAGGTTCTTTGCTTTTAACATCTTTATTTGGAAAACTGTAGAACATATTTCATTTAGAACAGCACTTCATCAGTACTTTCCAATAAAGATGTTAAAAGTAAAGATGTGTTCCTGAAGTTCTACTATCCAGCTCCACTAAGCTCTATGGGTGACATGTATGTACAGGGCTGCACCAGAAGTCTGCCGTCTTTTCAGTCCGAAAACTGGTGCAGCCCTGTTCGCTATAATTTTAATCAGGCGCACTCCAATTTTAGGCGCATTATAAAGCACCCACGGCACATTGTAATGCACTTAAGATCAGTGGGCGTGCTGGAGGCATGCTCACTAAAACCATACAAACTACACATTTATGACTGTTTATTAGCAAATCAAGGCACATTACTGCTGGAACAGGTAGAGCACTTTAAAAGTGGTTTACCTGAGCCTGAAGTGTCGCTTCTATGACCCACAGTAGAACAAGTTAATAGATTCAGGTGCATTCTACGCTACTAATGAGTACCAAAAAAATGGAGCTTGGGCACCAATAGTCATACATGCCGCCCTATATTTTTTATTATAAATAATATTATATAAATAACACTATTCCTTTATTTATAAACAGTGATGTCTACTATAACTTTACTATGTGTCTGTAAGGGACCTGTCAGGGGCGCACAAACAGACACAGACAGTGTGAGGCCCTGACACTGGTCCCAACCCCTGTCCCTGCCTTTTGGGGTGCCCGACTCCTTAACAGGTCGGCCCCAACCAGAAGACTGAGAACTATGCTGAATAGTGTGAGAACACAAGACGCAGACAAACAATACAAACACAATATGGGAAGGTCAAGCAAGCCAAGTCGGTAACTATCAGGAACGTGGTACAAAGTCAGAAGGCAGAAGAATAAACGTGATCCAAGCAGAGTAAGGTAACCAGGGAGGCACAGAATAGAGAGGGTGAGTAATACTCAAAAACAGACCAGTATAACCAGCAAGGAGAGGAGACAGAGGAGCCCTTAAATACCTTCCAGGAGAACTAAGGACAAAGGCAATAGGATGAAAAAACCAGATAGGAAGGTAGAGCTGTCAATCACCCAGGAGCAAGGATCCAGGTTAACCCATGGACTGCTGGACGATTCCTGGCCCAGGCGTCGGCCAGGAATCAATCAGGATAGCAGGGAGAAAACCCAGTTCACACTAGTAAACACAAATGAGACACTATGTCAGAAACCAGGGCTTATGTCGCATCGGCCGCGGCCGGCGACCAGAAATCAAAGCTGGGGTTCTTTCTGGCATGATCATGACAGTATCCCCCCCTTTATGAGGGGCCACAGGACCCTCAACAGACCCTTTAGGTTTAGCAGAATGGACTTGGTGAACTCTTTCCTTTTCCAGCTTGGGAGCATGTTTTGCAGATGGGACTCGGACATATTTTGGTATGGTTCGGCATTTTTTACTAGGTTTTTTGATTTTTAGTTGGGCGTTTTTTTAGAGTCTTATGACTCCTAGCCCAGACTGTACACAGTCGATTAACGGCGGTTTCCATTTCAGTTTCACCACCTGTAGTGGCGGAATACGTGAGGTGGGAACCATCATCACGGAAAAAGCGGGCCAGCTCGGGAGGAGAACTTTGTGAGCTGGTAGTAGAGGACACTAAATATGAAGTCAAGGTGGTGACAACTACTCCCGAAGAAAGAATATTTTCAGGTTTGTCAATAGAGAGATGCATAGATTCTTTTTCCAGGGCAGACAAGTTGGGCTTTGCCCCCGGAGTGAGGTCTATAGGGCAATCATCAGGCCGGTGTGGAGGCAGATGTTCCCCAACATCCCCATCAAAGACACTAGAATTATTGTACATTCTGAAATATCATGAGTATTAATTACAGCACACACCAAGGGATGCACTATCTTCGAATGAGCACCACATGAGTCACCCCATTTTATCAACTCAGTGGTGCTCCAGTCGAACACCGGATTATGGAGGCGGAGCCAGGGCAACACAAGAATAATCTCTGCAGAGAGTTTCTCCATGACAAAAAATGAAAGTTTTTCAGTATGCAAACTCCAAACCTTCAAAGTGACCTCAGCAGTACAAAATTTTATTCTTCCTCCGGTTAGGGAGGTAGAATCTACACCTGAAACAAAAAATTGAGAACACAAAGGTACAAGTTCCAAACCCAAGGCATAGCAACAGCCATACTGATGAAATTAGCAGCAGCACCCGAGTCAATCAGGGCACGACAATCAAAAGTCTTGGAGATAGAAATCAAGGTTACGGGCAAAACAAACTTGTTATTTGAGTGAGGAGGTACCTGTACATCTTATTTACTTTCCTGGAAATTGCGCAGACGTTCGGTATTTCCTTGGGATGAGTTAGGCCTAATAGGACAGTTTCTCAGGAAATGGTCAGGCTTCCCGCAATAAAGGCACAAGGCGTTCTCCAACCGGTGTCTCCTCCTGGTGGCAGCAGATGTAAAACCCAACACTAGTGTTGATCGATTACGTTGGCTATCGACATCGGGCGATAGTCGATAGTCGGCCACCATCGATAATTTTTTTCGATAGTCGATAGTCGATCATCTCCGATGACCATTAAAGTCTATGGGAGAGCAATAACACCTTCATTCTTACACCCAAACAGGGCTGGAGAAGCTGGAATTAACAGCCACAACAGTCAAATGGATACCTGCTACATCTTAGGCACAACACTTAGGCTATAAAAGCCACAGAAAAAAAGTCACACACCATTCACTATCCCTGTCTTGTAACACAGCATGACCCTTAAACCTGCATCACCCACAAATTAAAAAGTGCCAGAAGGCAGTATTATTTGAACCATCATTTTACTTGAACTGGACAATGAATATCCCTGTCCTGGAACGCAGCATGACCCTAAAAACCTGCATGACCCACAGATTAAAAAGTGCCGGAAGAAAGTAGTCTTTGAACCACCATTTTAGTTGAACTGGACATTGACAAACCCTGTCCTTGACCGCAGTATGACCATAAACCGT